>JBBDGP010000312.1:4032500-4175000 GCA_037952835.1 Lithobates septentrionalis | reverse complement strand
AAAAAGTTAGAGGGGTTTTTAAACTAGGCGATGGGGGGGAGGGTCCAGAGACAGTGATAGCCAGCGCGGAAGATATTCCAGAGGGTAGTATTGGGGGCATTAGTGGTAGGTTAACCAAAGCACAAAAACACAAGGTGAGTATAGTAGCAAGTCCTAGTTGCAATCTTGAAACACCCAATACGAGGACAATATGCGACCGGTCTAAACTATGTGGCATGTTCACCAATGCCAGGAGCATGGCGGACAAGATGGGTGAACTAGAGATACTGTTGTACAAGGAGGATTTGGATTTTGTGGGAATTTCAGAGACCTGGTTCAACAGCTCTCATGATTGGCTGGCAAACATTCAAGGGTATACCCTATACCACAAGGATAGAGAGGGTAAAAAAGGGGGAGGGGTATGCCTATATATCAAGAATAATGTACAAGTGAATGTGAGAGATGACATCACTGAGGGGGCTAGGGAGGAGGTGGAATCTTTATGGGTAGAGCTCCAAAGGGATGAAGCTAAGGGGAAAATAATACTGGGAGTATGCTATAGGCCCCCTAACCTGAGGGAGGAAGTGGAGACGGATCTCCTATCACAAATTGGATTAGCAGCAAGGATGGGAAGTGTTATCATAATGGGGGATTTTAATTATCCAGACATAGACTGGGCGGAGGGAACCGCGCATTCATTTAAGGCTCGCCAGTTCCTTAGTGTCTTGCAGGACAATTTTATGGGTCAGATGGTAGACGCACCAACTAGAAATAAAACATTACTAGATCTACTGATTACCAACAATACAGACCTGATAACAGATGTGGAAATACGGGGCAATTTAGGTAACAGCGATCACAGGTCAATTAGTTTCAGTATAAATCACACAAATAGATCACGCAAAAAGACCTGAACAAATTAATGGGGTGGGCGACTACATGGCAAATGAGGTTCAATGTAGAAAAATGTAAAATAATGCATTTGGGTGGCAAAAATATGAATGCAATCTATACACTGGGGGGAGAACCTCTGGGGGAATCTAGGATGGAAAAGGACCTGGGGGTCCTAGTGGATGATAGGCTCAGCAATGGCATGCAATGCCAAGCTGCTGCTAATAAAGCAAACAGAATATTGGCATGCATTAAAAGGGGGATCAACTGCAGAGATAAAACGATAATTCTCCCGCTCTACAAGACTCTGGTCCGGCCGAACCTGGAGTATGCTGTCCAGTTCTGGGCACCAGTCCTCAGGAGGGACGTACTGGAAATGGAGCGAGTACAAAGAAGGGCAACAAAGCTAATAAAGGGTCTGGAGGATCTTAGTTATGAGGAAAGGTTGCGAGCACTGAACTTATTCTCTCTGGAGAAGAGACGCTTGAGAGGGGATATGATTTCAATTTACAAATACTGTACTGGTGACCCCACAATAGGGATAAAACTTTTTCGCAGAAGAGAGTTTAATAAGACTCGTGGCCACTCATTACAATTAGAAGAAAAGAGGTTTAACCTTAAACTACGTAGAGGGTTCTTTACTGTAAGAGCGGCAAGGATGTGGAATTCCCTTCCACAGGCGGTGGTCTCAGCGGGGAGCATTGATAGCTTCAAGAAACTATTAGATAATCACCTGAATGACCGCAATATACAGAGATGTGTAATGTAATACTGACACATAATCACACACATAGGTTGGACTTGATGGACTTGTGTCTTTTTTCAACCTCACTTACTATGTAACTATGTAACTATGTTGTTCCAAAGCCTCTATCTTTGCTGAGCCCTGAGACTGTTTAGCTTTTGCATGTGCGGAGGATAACTCCATCATGGCTTCATGTAATTCTTTCCTAAGCAGTATTATAATACGCTTATTCTCAGCCTCTCTTTGATTGAAAGAGGCAATACAATTTCCTCTTTGTTTATATGTTTCCCTTTAATTCATTCATTCATTCTCTGTGTCAGAAAGGTACTCACCGAGGCCGAGATGCTGAGAGCGGTTCTCTCTTGCAACTAAGCGCACTCCACCCCTGGTGGTGATACAGAGGGTGAAGGGCACAAAGAGGCACGAGCCACCAGCAGGCAGGGCAGGACTTGCGTGGAGGTCACCGGGAAGCTGGCAGCCGTACAGGAACTGGTAGACACTGAAACCCAATGTGGAAGAGGAATAGCAGAGTCCAACAGCAGACTGAGGGTCAAACACAGGTGACAGGCAGTAAGTCTTTAAACAGGCTGAGGAGTCTCGCACAAGAGACTGGTAACAAGTCCGTAAGCAGGCTGAGGATCAAGCACAGGAGACTGGTAGCAAAGTCTGTAAGCAGGCCGAGGGTTAAACACAGGATTTCGGTAGCAAAGTCCATAAGCAGGCTGAGGATCAGGCACAAGAGACTGGTAGCAAAGTCCGTAAGCAGGCTGAGGGTCAAGTACAGGAGAGTGGTAGAAAAGTCCGTAAGCAGGCCGAGGTCAAACACAGGAGAAGATCAGAGCAGGTCAGGGTCAATCCGGGTCACAACGGGTAATCACAAGGCAGGATACAAAGGCAGGGAACACCGGAAGCTGAAAGATAAAACAGCAATCTAAACATGGAACTGAAAAATCTTTTAAAGGCCAGCAAAGGAACTCACGTTATGCGTGCACCGTTCTGCTGAATTGCGCACAGATATGCACCAAAGCACCGCTTTGCCGTGCATGCGCGCAGGAAAGCGGTGCTACTGGCGTGGCTGGTTTCTGTTTCTTTCCTGACAGTGCCCCCCCCCCCCCCCCGAGGGGCGGCCTCTGGACGCCCAATCTGGACAGTAATTCTGGGTGTTTCTTGTGAAAGGCTTGGATCAACCGTGAGGCGTGCAGGTTACCTGAAGGTTCCCAAGAATTATCTTCAGGGGGGTAGCCCTTGCATTTTATCAGGTACTGGAGCTGTCTACCCTTCTTACTACAGTCTATTATAGCCTCAAACAGGAACTTATTCTCGCCATCAATTTTGTCTGGAGGAGGTGGTTCTTCTCTTCCTGAAAAAGGACTGAGGACCACTGGTTTCAGTAGGGGCGCATGAAACACAGGGTGTATCCTGTAGGAACCGGGTAAGGCTAATTCAAAAGCCACATGATTCACAATTCTTATTTATCTTGAAAAGACTGATGAATCTTGGGCCCAATTTCCGTGAGGGGCACGGTAGTCTGAGCTTGGTGTCGGATAGCCAAACCTCATCTCCTACCTTGAAGGCCGGGTTTCCCTTTCTTACCTTGTCATAATGCTTCTTATAGCTGTCCTGAGCCTTCTGCATGGTTTCCTGGATCCTTTGAAAGTTTGACTGGATGGAGGTTATCCGGTCTTGTACAGCAGGAACTGAGATTTCAGGGATGGAATTAGGGAGGAAAGAGGGGTAAAACCCAAAATTAGACCAGGTGTCTGGTTGGTAGCTGTGTGTGTGGAGTTATTATAGGCAAATTCCGCATAGGGCAGAAGAGAAGACCAATCATCCTGGGAGCAGGAACAGAAACAGCGAAGATCTTGCTCTAAAGTTTGATTTGTCCTCTCCGTTTGGCTGTTACTTTGGGGATGATATGCAGGAGAAAGACAAACTTTGATTTCCAGTGATTTGCAGAGCTCCTTCCAAAACTTGGAGGTGAATTGGACGCCTCTATCGGAGACAATGCTATCAGGTATCCCGTGAAGTCTCACTACTTCTTTAATAAACATATTGGCTGTATCCAGGGCAGAGGGGGTGCCCATAATAGGTAAAAAGTGTGGCATTTTTGAGAGGCGATCGACAATGACAAAAATGATGGTGAATCCTTCAGAGGGCGGCAAGTCAACAATAAAGTCCATAGCGACTTCCTTCCATGGTCGTTCTGGGATGGGCAAAGGTCTCAACAGACCCCAAGATTTGACATTCGACCCCTTGATGCGCTGGCAGAAGGTACAAGACAAAACATAGTCTTTACAGTCCTGTCTCCAACCAGGCCACAAAAAAGAACGAGATATTAATTCGGGCATTTTTTGTACTCTGAAGTGACCTGCCAGTTTATGGTCGTGGAAAGTCTCTAACATCAGAGGTCTTACTTCCAACGGGACAAACACTTTATTCCGGGCCCAAAGCAAGTCGTCCTGCTTCTTCAAAAAAGATACCTCTGGCCCAGTACAGAGGCTGGAAGCCTGTTTGATGGCAGCTCTTAGATCAGACTGGATCAGGAGACAAAAATTTTGCGGGGATAGGATGGTGCTAGGTTCCGCTATCTGGGGAGACTCTGGGAACATCTGGGAGAGTGTGTCCGCTTTCCCATTCTTGGAACCAGGTCTATATGAAATGTGAAAGTTGAACCTGGAGAAAAAAAGTGCCCACCGGGCTTGTAGGGGTTTTAGGCCTTTGGCCATTCTGAGGTACTCCAGATTCTTGTGGTCCATGAAAATCATGATAGAATGGGACGTACCCTACAGCAGATATCTCCATTCCTCCAAGGGGACTTTGATGGCTAACAACTCACGGTTACCTACAGTATAGTTTCTTTCAGGGAGACTTAGCTTCTGAGATGCAAAGGCTACTGGATGAAGGAGAGCTTTGGGACCCTGTCTTTGGGATAGAATAGCTCCTGTAGCTGTCTCTAAGGCGTCAACTTCTAATACGAAAGGCAGAGACGGGTCCGGATGCTGCAGAATTGGTGCAGAGAAAAAAGGGCCTTTAATTCGTTGAAGGCTTCTTGGGCTTCCTGAGACCACTGGAAACGGTTCTGTTGACGGGTCAACTGGGTGATGGGTGAGATAATGGACGAGAATCCTCTAATAAATCTTTGATAGAAGTTGGCGAAGACTATGAACCGCTGAACTCCTTTTTTATCTGCAGGGGCCAGCCATTCCTGGATTGCTTTAATTTTTTGTGGGTCCGTTGCGGTGAAATTGAACTCACATTTTTCCACCTTAAGGTAAAGTCCATGTTTTCTGAGGATCGTGAGAACTTTCTTTACATGAGCTTGGTGCAATTCAATGGTAGCGGAAAAGATGTGCCATGGTTATGCAGTAATCTTTGTCTGTCAGCTTACCTCTCCTCCATGTGTTCACCTTTAGAGGCCAGCCACTCTCACCTGACTGCTTATATAATCTTCCCTCAGCATAGCTCCACCTCAGCCTCTAATTAGGAACACTATATATAAGCCAACCTTGCTGATCAACCATTGTGTGTTTAGCTTTCGTGTGCTACTTGCTGTGTCTCCTACGTCTGATTCCAGTTACCGATCTTGGCCTGTTCTCGACTATCCCTGTCCGTTTGTGACCCTGACCTTTGCCATGTTCTATGTTTATCCTTGTCTGCTAGTCGCCCCGACCTTTGGCGTGTTCTATGTTTATCCTTGTCTGCTAGACGTCCCGACCTGGAGCCAGACTGCAGCGCAGTCCATCCTCACCACTAGAGGCTCTGGTGAACACCTGCTGGCACTTAGACTCCGCGCCCTGGTGAATCTATGCTCTAGCACCCAGGTGACCTGACAAAATGAGGATATCGTCCAGGTAGACGATTACAAAGTTATCAAGGTATTCTCGGAAAATGTCATTTACCAGATGTTGAAAGGTGGCCGGGGTGTTGCACAGCCCAAACGGCATTACCAAGTATTCGAAGTGTCCGAATCTGGACCTGAAAGCGGTTTTCTACTCGTCACCAGCACAAATACGGATGAGATTGTAAGTACCTCGTAGGTCCAATTTGGAAAAGATTTGGGCGGTCCAGAAACGCTGGAACAACTCTGGAATCAGCGGGAGCGGGTACCGGTTTTCAATGGTTATTTTATTGAGCTGTCTGTAATCTATGCAAGGTCTTAGGGAGCCGTCCTTTTTCTCAACGAAGATACCGGCTCCAGCCGTCGAAGAGCATGGACGGATGAGGCCCTTTTCCAAATTCTCGTCAATGTATACCCAGAAAGCTTGCAACTTGGGCTCCGTTAATGGGAATATACGACCAATGGGAATTTCGGAGCCGGGTAAGTGTTCAATGGGGCAGTCATAAGACTGATGTGGTGGCAGACAATCATCTTTTTTCCTTATCAAAAATGTCTTTGAATTCGAGATACACTGGAGGAAATTGCTGAAGATTTTCAGGTACTGGTTGTACGGTCAAGCAGGAGGCTGGAACTGGAATAAAACAGTAGGCTGAAGAGAAGGAAATTTCTTTCTTACTCCAGTTAATTTGGGGATCATGAGCTTGCAGCCATGGAAGTCCCAAGATGATGGGGAACATAGGAGAGCAGATATTGTCAAAGCTCAAGAACTCCTGGTGGCCGGAGTTCGTGATGGTAAGAATGGGTCTAGTCTCTTGTGTGACAGGTCCTGAGCAGGGTAGGGACCCATCAGCCAAATGGACTTGGAGGCTTTGTTTCTTGTTTTGGAGAGGAACGTGTAGTCTTTGAGCCAAGGGTGCATCTAGAAAGCAACTGCAAGCCCCCGAATCAATTATGGCCAGTAGCTGGATTTCCTCTTTCGCTACCTGAGGGGAGACAGGGAGGATGACATGAGTTTGAGCAGGACCAGCGACCTGATAGTTCATAGCATATTGAGAGCGTGACTTACTGGGTCTCACGGGGCAGTTGCGTAAATAGTGTCCTGATCCCCCACAATACAGACACAAGTTGGCTTGTCGTCTCCGTTGTCTTTCATCAGGGGTGAGTGGTGACCGGACCAGTCCTAATTGCATAGGTTCACTCTCCGGAGCAGAGACAACAGAAGGAGTCGGGTATGGAGGGTGAACTGTGGAAGGCTTGGGTAGCACCCAGGTGGGTCGGGAGGACTGGAAGCGCTGGGAGCGCAGTTCGCGCATGCGCCTGTCCAGCTTAATGGCCAATTGAATTAAGTCTTCCAAAGTGGTTGGAGTCTCGACCCGAGCCAGCTCATCCTTAAGAGCCTCAGAAAGACCCTGACGGTACTGGTACTTGAGGGCGGCTTCATTCCAGCCTGTATCTGCTGACCATTTACGGAACTCGACCGTGTAGTCTTCCACCGTTTTTTTCCCTTGGGAGAGGGCGTGTAGGATGGCTTCAGCTGTGGCAGTGCGCTGAGGGTCGTCATACAATTGAGACATAGATTCAAAGAAAGTGTCCACTGAATTTATGGAGCTCCTCTGCTCCATAAGACTATGGGCCCAGGCCTGCGGCTCTTCGGACAATAAAGAAATTAATCCCACCTTCACAATTTCTGAGGAGAAAGTTCTGGGTTGGAGGGCCAGGTTCAAAGAACAGGCGTTCTTGAATGCCCTGAATTTCTTCCGGTCGCCAGAAAATCGCTCTGGTGTGGGAACCCTAGGTACAGGAAGGGCCATTACCACAGTAGGGCTGGTCTGCGCCTGGGAAGGGATGGCACCGGAGGAAGATGCTGGAGCTGCGGCAACTGGAGCAGGCGGCCCGGACATATGCAGAAGTCGACCCTCAATTTGGACATAATCCTCCTGTAACTTCTGAACTGCCTGCGTGAGGGCCGCAACCTGCTGGCACAGGGCCTCAAGAGGAGAACCCGCTCTGTCAGCCTCTGACATGGCTGGTTTATACTGTCAGAAAGGTACCCACCGAGGCCGAGATGCTGAGAGCGGTTCTCTCTTGCGACTAAGAGCACCCCACACCTGGTGGTGATACAGAGGGTGAAGGGCACAAGGAGGTCACCGGGAAGCTGGCAGCCGTACAGGAACTGGTAGACACTGAAACCCAATGGGGAAGAGGAATAGCAGAGTCCAACAGCAGGCTAAGGGTCAAACACAGGTGACAGGCAGTAAGTCTTTAAACAGGCTGAGGAGTCTCGCACAAGAGACTTGTAACAAGTCCAGGAGCAGGCTGAGGGTCAAGCACAGGAGAGTGGTAGCAAAGTCCGTAAGCAGGCCGAGGGTCAAACACAGGAGAAAATCAGAGCAAGTCAGGGTCAATCTGGGTCACAACGGGTAATCACAAGGCAGGATACAAAGGCAGGGAACACAGAATGCTGAAAGATAAACCAGCAATCTAAACATGGAACTGAGCAGCCTTTTATAGGCCAACAAAGGAACTCACGTTATGCGCGCGCCAGTGCGCGCCGTTCCGCTGAATTGCGCACAGATATGTGCCGAAGCGCCATTTTGCCACGCATACGCGCAGGAAAGCGGCGATACTGGCGAGGCTGGTTTCTGTTTCTTCCCTGACATTCTGTTCCAATACACATTTCTCAGTCACCAATTGTTCAATGTGATCACAAACATTTGCATCTGCCTTTGCAACCATTGGTAATATATTCTTAGTTACACTTTGTACCTGCTCCAATAATTGTTTTCTCTCAGTATATCATTGGCTTTCTTTTCCTATTCTGTTCTATTTTTACACCACTCTAATTCTTTTTTTTCAGCGACGTCTTTCATTTTCAACAACATGCATACAACACTGGCCATTCTCGCTTTCCTGCCTTTTTTCAAAGACGTTTTATGTTTTGTTTCATCATTGTGAATATTACATTGTTTCAAAAGATCATTAAATTGGTGTGTTGGTTAATCTTCAATGACTTCCATTGATGCGCTAATTAGTCTACACTTAGGGTTGCTCAACCAGCCTATACACAGCAGCTGCTTAAACAATGCACACAGACAAAACACACAGATAAAAGCTGTTTAAAAGCTAACTTTTACTTGTAGTCCCACACCAGGATACATGCACGATTACTACCACTGACTTTAGCCCTATTATCTCAGAAGCCACATTGAACTTCTATTGGAAAAGAGAGCTATTTCACTCTCACAAGGGAAAAAAAAGTAAACTAATAAAAAGAAAAAAAAATAAATTTATATTTCTCCCACTTTCTCCTCAGAGATGTGTGATTTATCCTGTCAATCTGCAGGCTACATCAGATAACCAAGGGTGATCAGCTCCTCACTCGCTGGTACACTTGACCAGCTACACAGGCCTCAAACAATTTGCATTAGCAATACAGTAAACGTTAACACATATACCAGCCAAAAATCTCACCAGGTTTTGCGCATCTGTTTCACTGCTGAAATATTTCATAGAACTTTCAGGACCACTCAAGCAGGGCTTCAGATTTCACGAACCAGTGCGAATCTTGTCCACAGTAGAGAAGGCTTCCAGTTCTATGTGTAGTTGAGGACTCATTAGCTTATAGGAACTCAAGACAAAAATACATCAGGGTTTGGGTTCTGTGCTGAAATAAATTCCACATGCCTTCATTTGAAATAAATGCTAAAATAAATATTATCCGAGGGTGGTTACGCATTCCCTCTATTTATTGCATATATGTATTAACTGGTCTATTCCTATAGTAAGCTAGTCTATTAAAACTCTGATAATGTTACTGTTGATAAGCACAATGATATAAGGTTAGCTATGAAAACAAACACACTGCTTAGTGCTTGATCAGAGACCTTTTGCAACTCAGGCTCTGTATATGGGCCAGATGATCCGGTGTAACTATCCTGTTGAGCAGCCATATCCCGGGCTTTCTCTGCCCTTGTGGTGGTTCTCTGTTGAAGGGGGAGGCCACTGCACCTATGCCCTCCAGCTTGCTGGGATTCAATGCAGCAGCAGTAGCTTCGGCTCTCCTTCCCCTCCTTACACCATGTCATCGCAGTGACGTCGCCTGTCAGCTCCAAATATGAGAGGCTAAGAAACTGGGGATCAGCTGGGTATCAGCCAAACATCAGTGGCGGGAAATAGGTAGTGCTTGAAGGATTCATCTGAAGTGAATACCGAAACTCTGCTCAGGTGTCAGCACGCACGTCCACTCACATGCTCAGACGAGACTTTCCATCTGACTCTTCACCTGCCCACCCAACTGACTCTCAGGAGATCTGTATGGAATGGCTGAAGACTTAAGCACACTGCTGTCTTCAAGAGAGACTGACTACATGTGGCAGCCTCCCCCTCCCCCCACTCTTTGTTAGTGCCCACAATGTTGCTCTACTCACTGCCCCTCTCTTGCTACTGTGCCTCCAAGAAAGACTCCTCCTGTGTGTTTTAGAAGGTTCCTTCCAGCACCCGAGCCCCAGCCCAAGGCATGATATGTCCCACCAAACTAGGGGGCACCCCCGAAGGCCACCAACAGCCTCCTCAACACTGCATCTCCATCTTTCACCCAACTGCCCTGCTGGCATGACCCATGACTATTTATGGAGTGGTCTCAGCCCCCTGCCAGCCTACCTCTGAGGATTGGCTGAGGCTCCATTAAAATTTAAGGCAGTTCCTCCTAACCTCCAATAAATAATTCTAGAAGATTCTCCAACCTTGTAGAGCAGGGGTAGGCACCAAAGAGTTGCCAGGATGAGTCACCCAGCCCTGAACTTCACTGACCACTGACCCAGATTCCATGGCTCAGACTTAGCTCTGAGCCAAACTATATTTTACCTAATCTACTTCTAAAAACACACTGCACTAACTTCTAGCCCACACTAAAGGGTGTTACATACAAAGCGCTCTGTGATTGGGTAGGAGGTGTGGAGGGGCAGGCACAGCAGCTGCCTGTGACTACAGCCTCAGGTGATGGGACCAGAGGGTCCAATATTGAAAAAGCAAGAAGCATAGCAATAAGTATGCACCTGGTACTCATAAAAAATGTAAACAGTACATTAATTTCTGAAGTTCTCCTTTAAACACTAGGATTCCAGCTGCTATGAATGACTTTGGGATGGGTTGTTACTCATTCCTATGGATGAGGTGGTTACTCCCTCCTGCAAAGCTGAGATTTGAGTATTTATTGAAAAAATATATATTTTTTAAAGAGGACGTAAACTCTGATGGGTTTTACCTCCTCTTTTTTGCCCTGCAAAGTAAAAGCATAAAGGGCTAGTATGCATTGCATACTAGCCCATTATGTGTCACTTACCTGCAAACAAAGCCCGGGGTGTCCCCGCTGCAGGCCGCATCCATCTTCGCCCCTCTTCCTTCCCGGGGCTCTGTGACTGGCACATGCACACGGGTGCTGTCAGTCTCGGCACATACGAGTGAAGAAATGGCACGGAGGGCCGTTGCTTCACAGCACGTGCGCCGATTATGTCATTGGCGCATTGTACAGGAACTATCTCCCAAACAGGGCATGTTTGGGTGATATTTCCATTAACTATAGGTAAGTCTTATTCTAGGCTTACCTATAGGTAAAAGTGAAAAAGAGAGGTTTACAACCACTTTAAAGTACAGTAAAATTAAATAGTGTTTTTTCACATCTTAAATTTTTTTTTTTTCAGACCCTGTTTGCATTTTTAGAGCAGATTTCCATGTATGGCGCTCATTTTGTACTCTTGTGCATTACAATAAATAGGAGGAAGCGTTTTAACAATAGATATTGTAGCAGGCTCGGATTTATAAGTTCTGCCACTAGAAGTGAAACTGAGTAAACTGTGTTTGTACAATACATGTTCTAATAATCTAATACAAATATTGTGATAACTACCTTATAAAAATGTTTTAAATTTTATTTATGTAATATTTGATTAATTCTATATAAAGGTGTATGGGTAGTATCTTTTTCATTCTTTGAAAAAGCCTGTGCCTAGTACAAAATATGTCAAATTAGAACTTGTTCTAGATGGCTATTTTAACAAAGGAAGAATATTATTTTGCATTTTGGCGTATGGTATTCCTGTTGCTTTTGTGGAGACGAGGCTAGCCAGTACCTGAAATGTGCTTGTGGAGTCTAAACTCACCAGCAGTAGCATGTCAATATTTGACATTAAGATATGTCTACATGTCTATGCTCAGCCTTAGGATATGATTGGTTGCAGTTAGTTGTTTGTGTGTGTATGTATGTTGACTGAGCGATATGAATTTGCTTTTCGCTTTCTTTGTGTAAATTATTATCCTCTGTCTGTTTAGATCAACTACTCTCACTTCACTGCTTTTGGGAAAACAATAGAACTAGTTAAAGGCGACATCGTGGATCAACCTGTGGATTGTATCGTGAACCTCACAAACCAGACCCTGGATCAGAAAATTGGTAAATTTTATATTAATTGAAAGTGTGGGCCTGTAAGGTAAACTAAGTAATTGTTTGTTTTCTTCCAACGGGAATATTAATGAATATATAATACTGTGCAAAAGTTATAGGAAGTTGTGAAAAAATGCTGTAAATTACATAAGAAGTTACATAATTGGTAAGGTTGAATAAAGACACCAGCCCATCCAGTTCAACCTGTGTGGGTGTGTGTGTTCATGTGAAATACCTTTTCCCATATCCCTGTATACTGTGTTTGCTAAAATGCCTGTCTAAGAGTATTTTAAAACTATCTATACTTCCCAATGGCGCCACCGATTGTGGAAGGGATTTCCACATCCTTGCCACTCTGACAGTGAAAAACCCCCTACATAGTTTAAAGTTAAACTGCTCCTCCGCCAATTTCATTGAGTGGCCCCTTGTCTTCTTACACTCGCTGAGACTGAAGAGCTTACTCCTTATGCTAGAATCATCATTGAGGTATTTGTATATCTCTATCATATCTACTTACATCCAAAAGTAATGGGCTTGTACCACCCACATGGAACATACAGTACGAGCGGACGTTACCGATAGGGAAAGGAAACCCTGTACAGTCATGTATCTTAAGGTACCCAAAGAGCGTATATGTCTGCTGCAGAAGAATTGCAAAACAAAATAAAGTAGGGAACCTAGAAACCTCAATAATGAAATAAGTTCAAGAGTTATTTGCATAAAAAAGGAAAAGGAAATAGATGCATACTTAAACTTTCACTGTAACCGGGATCGCCCATACCGGCATGTGCTGCTGAAAAAAAAAAAGAAGACGGAACCTGGTCAGGGTCAGTGGTGTAGTATTGCTACAACTCTCAGATACCTTTGAAACACTCTTGTGTGCCCCTGCACATTGCCACCCAGTCCTCAGCCTCCATTATCTCATTCACCTTCCTAATTCACAGAGAGAGGGGAAGGGAGACAGCACGACCATTCTGGTGTAGTAAGTTCCAAGAACATTTAATTACAAGGAAAAGTTAACCTCTTTACGACCACCCCATAGCAAATTTACTGCTACAGGGCGGCCACTCTGTGCAGAATCACATATATATACGTGATTCAGCACGTCTGGGTTTTGAGGCACGAGTGCTGACACAGTAGGAGCTGATAATTGACCTGATGTCCGCCGGGACCCGCCAGTCATTCGGTACTCTGACAAAATGACAGTCTGCCTATGTAAACAAAGCAGACTGTCATTGAGTACAGAAGACATGGATCCTGTGTTCCTGTGAAGCAGGAACACACCGATTCATGTCTTTAAGTAGTAAAAGCACCTCCCCCACAGTTAGTAAACACTCCCTAGGCACACGTTTAACCCTTTGATCACATCTGATGTTAACCCCTTCCCTGCCAGTGTCATTAGTACAGTGACAGTGCATGTTTTTTTAGCACTGATCAATGTATTAGTGTCACTGGTCCCTAAAAAAGGTCCCTAAAAAAAAAGTGTCAAAAGTGTCAGTTAGGTGTCTGATTGGTCTGCCGCAATATCGCAGTCCCGCTATAAGTCACTGATCGCCGCCATTACTAGTAAGAAAAAAAAATAACTAAAAATATCCCATAGTTTGTAGATGCTATAACTTTTGCGCAAACCAATCAATATATGCTTAATGAGATTTTTTTACCAAAAATTTGTAGCAGAATACATATTGGCCTAAATTAATGAAGAAATTCGATTTTTTTTTACACTTTTTTTTTATTGGATGTTGTTTTTTTTCCAAAATTGTTGGTCCTTCTTTGATTGGAGCGCAAAAAAATTAAAACCACAAAGGTGATCAAATACCACCAAAAGAAAGCTCTATTTGTGAGAAAAAAAGGACATCAGTTTTATTTGGGTACAGTGTCGCCTGACTGAGCAATTGTCAGTTAAAACAATGCAGTGCTGCATTGCAAAAAATGGCCTGGCCGGAGCTGAAGTGGTTAAAAATGGATACTCACAAAAGTATACAAAACACACATACTGTATATATGGAAGTCAGAATGGCTGATAGATGGTAATGTCCACCTAGAGACCAGTAACCCTGGACTCTAGGTGGACATTACCATCATTACCATCCATCGGCTATTGACATCAGGAACAAGGAAGTCACAGCACTAGACATGTTTACTGGGCTGTCAGAGCTATTTCCCCATTAACAGTAAGTGGCACAGAGATCCGTGCCTGTAGCAGCTCACTATCCATCCAGCTGCACCCTTTTAGGACTGTGCCTCAATCAGAGGCTTACACTCTCCGTGAACTATATATATATATATATATATATATATATATATATATATACACACCATGCCTTGGAAAAGTATTCATACCCCTTGAAATTTTCCACATTTTGTCATGTTACAACCAAAAACTTAAAGGGGTTGTAAACCTTCGTTTAAAAAAAAAAAAAAAAATGTTATACTTACCTCCACTGTGCAGTTCGTTTTGCACAGAGTGGCTCTGGACATCCTCTTCTGGGGTCCCACAGCGGCGCTGGTGGCTTATCCCCGCATCGAGTGTCCATCGTTGGAGAAGCGCCCTCCTTGGTGGACACCAGTGTGGGCTCGCTCCCGAGTCCCGCATCTGTGTCCATTCACACAGAATGCAGGACTCGGCCCCGCCCCCCGGCACCGTGTCATTGGATCTGATTGACAGCAGCGGGAGCCAATGGCTGCACTGCTATCAATCTATCCAATCTGTACACAAGACACCAGCTACAGATGGTGTGCTGATTCCCGGACAGAGGATGACAGCATCCAGGTAAGTAAAATGGGGGGGCTGGGGGGCTGCAGCATTAAAAAATGTTTTTTCACCTTAATGCATTAAGGTGAAAAACCATGAGGGTTTACAACCCCTTTAAATGTATTTTATTACGATTTTATGTGATAGACCAGTGATGGCGAACCTTGGCCCCCCAGATGTTTGGGAACTGCATTTCCCATGATGTTCATGCACTCTGCAGTGTAGTTGAGAATCATAGAAAATGTAGTTCCAAAACATCTGGGGTGCCAAGGTTCACCATCACTGTGATAGACCAACACAAAGTGGCACATAATTGTGAAGTGGAAGGAAAATGATAAATGGCTTTCAATTTTTTTTACTAAAAAATATGTGAAAAGTGTTGTGTGCATCTGTATTCAGCCCCCCTGAATCAATACTGTGTAGAACCACCTTTCACTGCAATTACAGCTGCAAGTCTTTTTGGGGATGTCTCTACCAGCTTTTCACATTTAGAGAGTGACATTTTTGCCCATTTTTCTTTGCAAAATAGCTCAGGCTCTGTCAGATTGGATGGAGAGCGTCTGTGAACAACAATTTTCAAGTCTTGAAATATATCAATAATATGGTACACAGGTTCTCCGCCCTTTCCTGTGTGCCAAACGCTGCGCTTAGGGGATTAAAGCCTCACTCTAAGCAGCTGCTTAAATAATAAAATAGTGCAAAATAATAAATGATTCACTATAAACACGCCCTCCCAAATAGTGAATTCAAATAGCAGCGCTAATGAAATTCCCTCAAAAACTATATGTGAAAATTAACTGTGACAAAATAATTGTGACAAAGTAATTAACACCACTCTTTAACAACACAATATGACCTTGTGCTCATGATCAGCATATAATGTGTATAACATCTATGTGATAAATTATAACAAAACCTAATTTCAAATATAAAAATCAAATAATCAGTGTGACATAGTGATATTGTGATAGTCCATAACATAATATAGTGCAGATCTTCAATGACAAAATCTTCCACCACACTGCTGTGACTGTGAAATCCACTCCCCTTCAGCGAGCACACTCACCAGCTACTTTTGCCTTACACTCTCGTGTTCGGCTCACAGGCTTTTCCCACACACTATGGGGCAGAGTAATGACCTCCAATGATTTCCCGTTTAGTATCCAGAGTGTATATGCATAGCTCTCTCCACATGAAAGAAAGAAAGGCGATCCAATAGTGCAGTAACGCAATAAAACTTTAATTAAAACAACACTCTCCTCCACCATTGAACTCACATTTCACAAATTTCAATCCAGCAAAGAAGCACAGCAACCATGGTTATCACCAAAAAACTCTCCAAACAATAAGAAGGACGTATGGTGGTCACGGAGGACCCAGGTCAACTCAATAGCTGGTGACACTCTCACCCATTCACTGGAGTCTCCTGGAGCTGCTTTCCCGTATGGCGCATTATTTTGTCACAGTTAATTTTCACATACAATTTTCAAGTCTTGCCACAGATTCTCAATTGGATTTAGGTCTGGACTTTGGGTTATTCTAACACTTGAATGTGCTTCAAAACCATTCCATTGTAGCTCTGGCTGTATGTTTAGGGTAGTTGTACTGCTGGAAGGTGAACCAATAGGATCGCCTGACGTTTTGGCCTATCGGGAAACAGGTTGGCCGGGAGGAGGATCAGTGTTGCAACAGCGAATATTCATTTGCTGTTGCAACACACCTGGGTGGGCTCTGGATGCATCCTCTGTGACCCAAGCCCACGCTATTTTGAAGCCTATTAGAACCTCTGGCTCTAATCAGGTGCTTCATAAAAACCTGGCCACTCTAATTCATGTGCCCGGTGACCTGAAAGGGGCCGGACACATGAATAGGGGGCGGCTGTGGATAGATTTATGCAATGCATGAATCTATCCACTGCATATAGGGGGGTGTCAAGGAAAGAGGGGGCGGTGCCCAGGCACCCCTAATGGACGAGTCGCCACTGGTCTCAAGTCTTTTGCAAACTCTAATGCCGTGTACACACGACCAGACTTTCCGGCAGAAAAGGTCAGACGGAATCATTCCGTCGGACATTCCGATCGTGTGTGGGCTTAATAGCAGCTTCAGAACATCTTTCAAATCTTTCCGACGGACTCAATTCCTATCGGGAAAACCGTTTGTCTGTATGCTAGTCCGACAGACCAAAAACGACGCAAGGGCAGCTATTGGCTACTGGCTATTGAACTTTCTTTTTCTAGTCCCGTCGTACGTCATCACGTCCGTTTCAGAGGAACTCCGTTGGAACTCCGTTGGAAAGACCATCAGAGTCTACTCTGACGGAAAGTCCGGTCGTGTGTATGCGGCATAACAGGTTTTTTTTTTAAGATTGACCTGTATTTGGCTCCATCTATCTTTCCATCAACTCTGACCAGCTTCCCTGTCTCTGCTGAACAAAAGTATCACCACAACATGATGTTGCCACCACCTTGTTTCATGGTGGGGATGGTGTGTTCAGGGTGATCTGCAGTGTTAGTTTTCTGCCACACATAGCGTTTTGCTTTTAGGCCAAAAGGTTCAATTTTGCTCTCATCTGACCAGAGCACCTTCTTCCATATGTTTGCTGTGTCCCCCACATGGCTTCTTGCAAACTGCAGATGGGACTTCTTATGGCTTTCTTTCAACAATGGCTTTCTTCTTGCCACTCTTCCATAAAGGTCAGATTTGTGGAGTGCATGACCAATAGGTGTCCTGTGGACAGATTCTCCCACCTGAGCTGTGGATCTCTGCAGCTCCTCCAGAGTTACCATGGGCCTCTTGGATGTTTCTCCAAATAATTATCTCCTTGCCCGGCCTGTCAGTTTAGGTGGACAGCCATGTCTTGGTAGCAGAAAACCGTTAGGGAAGGGGAAAGGGGTTTGGGGAATGGGAAGTACTGGGAGGCGTGAGTGTCACCTGTACTGAGCAATGAAAATCTAATTACCCGTACAATCTGTAACCCTTTAGGGCATTGTTGCAGTAACCGTACTTATAACTGAAAAAAAGGGGGGGAAAACAATGGGGTAAAGGATAAACCCAATAGTACTGGGTTTCAAAAAGGGGTTACTTCATGCAACAAAATAGTCAATGATCATAAATCAAATAAAACCATTTATTTATTGGTATTGCCTTAAAACTTTCACATTGGTTAGGAAATTGTGCAAATAAGCATATCTTAAGGATTCGGTGCGGCCGCTCATAACAATACAAACAGGACAGACATGACAACAAGAAACATAAAAAGCTACCCGGTCAGGGCGTGTTGCACTGTGCCTCGGAGACCTTGATGGGCCATCAAATTAGCCAAATTGTGGAGTTAATGACCCCATTGGTCTTACAATTTCGTATCCTTTATTTTGTGACATGCGGTCAAACGTGGCAGAGTGCAAGTGGGGGTGGAGGGTGCTGTAGAGGAAAGCCTATTAGAAACCTAAGTGGTATAAATCATATTCACTTCCACTAGCTCAAAGTTCACACATAATAAATAAATGAATGGTTTGGAAGTCCTGTTCAAAAAAATGAAAAAATAGAGCATCTTATGTGTGAAGAAATGGCTGAAATAGCGATTAGTGAGTCATTAGCCATCTTGGTTTAGATTAAGTTGGTTTCATGGTTTTAGCAGATTCCAAACGAGAGATTGGTTTCAATCACTACAATACCAGATGTCTTTAAGGACTGTTACTCTAAGCAGTGTGATATTATAACCTGCAGATCATGTAGCCATGACAGTCAATCATATTATGGTGGTGGCGGTACGTTACCAATCCGTCATAACTCCATGACTCATAAACAGTCCGATCGTCTTAGTTTGGACGTTAGCGTATAGGGATCCTCTGGACGGCTGCAGCGTGGGACCTTCAGTGTTATTATGGTAATTCCCTGGGAGCTTTTACGGTGGTAGTAGTAATCCGTCTTCCACTTCGTATCCTCCGCTCATAAAATACACTGCGGTCTACCGGTCAACCGGTCCCTGCTGCGAGAGCAGCCGTGCACTCTCCACTCAGCCCGTAGCGCATCGACCGGGCGGCGTTGTGACGTCAACGCGTTTCGCCGTGGTTCACTGACGTAGCTTCATCTGGGACGCTCATTGGACGGTTACACACTCTCCCTTCTTATTGCATAATTTTGGGTGGTCACCGCCAATGAAAGTACTTGGAGAGCACTTGAAGGGCTATTGTCCAATCATAACTGATGGATTGTTACTTACGGCCTATCAGCTGATATTGGCTTCGTTGTTGCCTTAATTCAGCAAGGAATGTCAAGTTGCTGGTCAAAAAAATGCTTGTCAGCGCTTGATAAACGCTGATCAAATGCTAGGTATCAAACACAAGGGAAGAAAGATGGCAGAAGTGAGTGAGGTGATGATAGGTAGAGGTAGAACAAATTTATATACCATTGAGTGACACCAGGTTCGAATCACTAAGTGAAGTGCCCTTTTACTGTGTTGCATGCAACATGATGACATATACACATCATACAGTTCAACTGAATTTTGAAAAGGAATAGATAAGTATTTTAAGTTGTTATATCTACTTATAGGTTAGAAGAGGATGAGAAGGTGGTTATCTTAATGGGAACAATGTAACTGATTATATTATAACATGCCTATTAGTCTCTTTCCCCATAGGCTTTCCCCCATTTCTTTAATTTAGATTTATCACCTCCCCTACCTTTTCCATACCTGGCATATATCACGTCTAACAGAAAACATATATGACACAGTTAGTGCCTATAGACGCTGATTAAGAAATCACTGATATTGTTCAAAATCCTTAATCTAAGGTTCCAGGAACACCTGTAGATTCATCTCAGTATTTAACCCCACCGGCACGAGGGATTTTAACTTGTATACCCACCACTTCTCCTTTTGGAGAAGTATGCGGTCAAAATCACCTCGTCTGGTGGGTAATTTCAGTGCATAAATCCCTTTAACTGTTAGTCCCTCTGAGGAACCTTGATGACATAGGGCAAAGTGTTTTGCGAGAGGTTTTTCTGGTATTTTTCCTTTAGTGTTAATTTCACGTAAATGTTCGCCAATACGTATTTTGAGCGGTCTTTTAGTTTTGCCTACGTATATTTTAGGGCAAGGGCACGTTATTAAGTAGATCACTCGTGACGTGGAGCAATTAATGAGGTCACGTATCTCATATGTCTTCTCATTCAATGCATCGGTAAAGGTGGAGGATCTATGGACAAAGGGGCACACATGACACTTATTGCAAGGATACATCCCCTTTGTGCGTGGGTATTGGGACAACCAAGTAGGATTAGGTTCTTTGACAAATTCAGACTGTATCAGCATGTCACCTAGGCTTGGGGCACGCCGAGCCACCATCTTTGGCGATGTGCTGACCAGTTTCGCCAGTTCTGGGGCATTAGTCAAGATCCCCCAATGTTTTTGTAGGGTAGAATATACTTTGTCCCACTGGGAACCAAAGGCTGTTATTACCCGTACAGGTTCATTTGTTTGGGCTGGCTGCCCGTCGGTGATTTCAGCTCTACGTAGCAAACTTTCCCTACTTTTAAGGGCTGCCTTCTTTCTTGCTCTTCTGAGTTGCCTGTGGGAGTAGCCCCGTTCTCTGAATCTCATATATAGTTCACTACTCTCTCGTCTATAGTCTGCTGCATTGCTACAGTTTCTCTTAATTCGGAGGAACTGACCCACCGGTATCCCATTTTTGAGCCAGGGGGGATGATGGCTTGTTGCTTGCAATAGCGTATTTGCGGCTGTCTCTTTACGGAATGTACTGGTGCCAAGTTGGCCTTTCTCCACTGTGATCTGTAGATCAAGGAAGGACAGTCTCTCCAGATCATAGTTGTAAGTCAACCGTATGTTTCTCTCATTGGTGTTTAGTTCATTCATGAACATATGTAGATCATCGAGACTGCCCCCCCAGATCATTAACACATCATCAATGTACCGCAGCCACGCATGTACGTGGCTGCGGTACATTGGCGAGGGGTAGACGTCCTCCTCCTCCCAAAGGCCCAAATGGAGACACGCGTAGGCCGGGGCCCACGCGGCGCCCATAGAGGTACCTCGTTTTTGGTGGTAGTATGTGTTTAAGAATTGAAAAAAATTATTGTTTAAGGTAAATTCTAAGAGCTCCACTAGGAACTCATTCTGTGGTCCAGACTCCGGGTAGGTTTCTCTCAGGAACCACTCAACCGCCTGTAATCCCTTGAAGTGGGGTATCGAAGTGTAAAGGGACTCGACATCGACGCTGACCAGGAGCTTCCCTTCCAAGTGTACCGACACATTAATTTCAGAAATCTTGGCCAGAACATGTCTAGTGTCCTGCACAAACGATTTCAGATTTTTGACCATATCTTGTAGCAGGGAGTCCAGATAACGTCCTACTCTCTCCAAAGGACCCTGGCAGGCTGACACTATTGGTCGGCCTGGTGGTTTTATTGGGTTTTTATGGACCTTTGGGATAATATAGAAAGTAGGCACGTTATATTCCCTTACTAGGAGATATTCAAATTCTCGGTTGGTCAACAGTCCCTCGTCCTTTGCCTCAGATAGTTTTCTATTTAGCTCAAATACCAGTACTGGAAAGGGATTGCCTCCCAGTCTTTCGTACGTGGTGGTGTCATTTAATAAACGTTTCACTTCCTTTTCATAATCATGTTGATTCAAGAGTACTACGTTACCCCCCTTATCGCTTTTTTTTATTATGATGTCGCGTCTTTTTCTAAGGTCCATCAAGGCTGCCCTTTCACCTGTTGTCAAGTTGTCTGGTGATCGCTTGGTCCAGTCTATCTTGGCCAGGTCCGTTTGTACCATATCCAAGAAAAGCTTGAGCCACCTGTTCTTAGATAGGGGGGGCATTTTTTGTGACCTTATCCTTAGGTTAGCTTTTCTCCGTATCGGGTCAGTTGTCATTGGGGGTCCCTCATTCTCTTCCAACAGGGAGTTAAGAATCTCCAATGCTTTTTGGTCGTCTGTCCCTAATTCGGTTATTGTAGTTACTGTACTGTTAGCATAAAGGGAACGCAAGAAGACTTTCCTCAAGAACAATGTTATGTCCTTGAATACTGTAAATTCATCCATATTATGGACTGGGGAGAAAGTCATACCTTTTTGTAATAGGCCAATATGGTCTGGAGTGAGTACCATGTCAGATAGATTTACAATCTTCATGTCTCCTTCAGTGGGGGCCACCGGTCCTATATGTGGTTGGTTTACTATTTCTTTTGACTTCTGGTGTATGTCCGTTCCCTGTCTGCCCTGTTGAGTTTGGTGTTCCTGGGTCCTTTTTTGTTTTGTGGGGGTGGACTCTGCTCTTTCTTTTGTTCTCCCCCCTCCTGGTCTAAAAAAGTAACTGCTTTAGGTGTGTCCTCATCGGAGGCACTGTGTGATTTACTACGCTGGGTTCTAGAATGCCTTCGGGGTCCTCGCCTTTGTGATCTACTTCGTGCCCTGCGTGCCGTTAGATCAAAGACCTCATCTTTCTCAAAGTCAGTCAAATCACGGCGGAACTTTCCCTGTTTAGTGATCTTCAAATTAAGTTGCGTTTTTTCTATTTCTTTTTTAAGGATTTCGTTTTGTTTTGCGAATTCCTCATTGTCTTTAAAGGTCTCTAAACCACGGGCACTTTCTTGTATCTGCTCTTGTATGCTTTTGAGTTGAATATTCTCTTCTTCAACAATCAATCGCATAACAGATAATCCGTGATTGATACAAAGTTCCTTCCATTTCGGAAGGAAATTGTCTGTGTGAAGATGTTCTGCTGGAATGGTTTTTTCTCTTAAACCTCTCGGTACTATTCTGTGTTTTATGTATGTTTCCAAGAATGACACGTCCCACTTTCGATTTAAATGTTTTACCAGGAGTTTCTTATGTTCTTTGAATTTGTTTTTTATTTCGTCTCCTTGGTGCGTAACTTGGGGTGTGTCAGACTGGAAAGCACTCCTTATTTCTTGATCAATCTCCTCGCCCAACATAAATGCCATGTCCCTATTGTTTGAAGCAAATGTGTTTGAATCTTTCACTTAAGTTCGTTATGGTGAACTCACTAGAAATGACCTTAGTAGTCAAAATATTAATGTAACAGAAAACCGTTAGGGAAGGGGAAAGGGGTTTGGGGAATGGGAAGTACTGGGAGGCGTGAGTGTCACCTGTACTGAGCAATGAAAATCTAATTACCCGTACAATCTGTAACCCTTTAGGGCATTGTTGCAGTAACCGTACTTATAACTGAAAAAAAGGGGGGGAAAACAATGGGGTAAAGGATAAACCCAATAGTACTGGGTTTCAAAAAGGGGTTACTTCATGCAACAAAATAGTCAATGATCATAAATCAAATAAAACCATTTATTTATTGGTATTGCCTTAAAACTTTCACATTGGTTAGGAAATTGTGCAAATAAGCATATCTTAAGGATTCGGTGCGGCCGCTCATAACAATACAAACAGGACAGACATGACAACAAGAAACATAAAAAGCTACCCGGTCAGGGCGTGTTGCACTGTGCCTCGGAGACCTTGATGGGCCATCAAATTAGCCAAATTGTGGAGTTAATGACCCCATTGGTCTTACAATTTCGTATCCATTATTTTGTGACATGCGGTCAAACGTGGCAGAGTGCAAGTGGGGGTGGAGGGTGCTGTAGAGGAAAGCCTATTAGAAACCTAAGTGGTATAAATCATATTCACTTCCACTAGCTCAAAGTTCACACATAATAAATAAATGAATGGTTTGGAAGTCCTGTTCAAAAAAATGAAAAAATAGAGCCACTTATGTGTGAAGAAATGGCTGAAATAGCGATTAGTGAGTCATTAGCCATCTTGGTTTAGATTAAGTTGGTTTCATGGTTTTAGCAGATTCCAAACGAGAGATTGGTTTCAATCACTACAATACCAGATGTCTTTAAGGACTGTTACTCTAAGCAGTGTGATATTATAACCTGCAGATCATGTAGCCATGACAGTCAATCATATTATGGTGGTGGCGGTACGTTACCAATCCGTCATAACTCCATGACTCATAAACAGTCCGATCGTCTTAGTTTGGACGTTAGCGTATAGGGATCCTCTGGACGGCTGCAGCGTGGGACCTTCAGTGTTATTATGGTAATTCCCTGGGAGCTTTTACGGTGGTAGTAGTAATCCGTCTTCCACTTCGTATCCTCCGCTCATAAAATACACTGCGGTCTACCGGTCAACCGGTCCCTGCTGCGAGAGCAGCCGTGCACTCTCCACTCAGCCCGTAGCGCATCGACCGGGCGGCGTTGTGACGTCAACGCGTTTCGCCGTGGTTCACTGACGTAGCTTCATCTGGGACGCTCATTGGACGGTTACACACTCTCCCTTCTTATTGCATAATTTTGGGTGGTCACCGCCAATGAAAGTACTTGGAGAGCACTTGAAGGGCTATTGTCCAATCATAACTGATGGATTGTTACTTACGGCCTATCAGCTGATATTGGCTTCGTTGTTGCCTTAATTCAGCAAGGAATGTCAAGTTGCTGGTCAAAAAAATGCTTGTCAGCGCTTGATAAACGCTGATCAAATGCTAGGTATCAAACACAAGGGAAGAAAGATGGCAGAAGTGAGTGAGGTGATGATAGGTAGAGGTAGAACAAATTTATATACCATTGAGTGACACCAGGTTCGAATCACTAAGTGAAGTGCCCTTTTACTGTGTTGCATGCAACATGATGACATATACACATCATACAGTTCAACTGAATTTTGAAAAGGAATAGATAAGTATTTTAAGTTGTTATATCTACTTATAGGTTAGAAGAGGATGAGAAGGTGGTTATCTTAATGGGAACAATGTAACTGATTATATTATAACATGCCTATTAGTCTCTTTCCCCATAGGCTTTCCCCCATTTCTTTAATTTAGATTTATCACCTCCCCTACCTTTTCCATACCCGGCATATATCACGTCTAACAGAAAACATATATGACACAGTTAGTGCCTATAGACGCTGATTAAGAAATCACTGATATTGTTCAAAATCCTTAATCTAAGGTTCCAGGAACACCTGTAGATTCATCTCAGTATTTAACCCCACCGGCACGAGGGATTTTAACTTGTATACCCACCACTTCTCCTTTTGGAGAAGTATGCGGTCAAAATCACCTCGTCTGGGGGGTAATTTCAGTGCATAAATCCCTTTAACTGTTAGTCCCTCTGAGGAACCTTGATGACATAGGGCAAAGTGTTTTGCGAGAGGTTTTTCTGGTATTTTTCCTTTAGTGTTAATTTCACGTAAATGTTCGCCAATACGTATTTTGAGCGGTCTTTTAGTTTTGCCTACGTATATTTTAGGGCAAGGGCACGTTATTAAGTAGATCACTCGTGACGTGGAGCAATTAATGAGGTCACGTATCTCATATGTCTTCTCATTCAATGCATCGGTAAAGGTGGAGGATCTATGGACAAAGGGGCACACATGACACTTATTGCAAGGATACATCCCCTTTGTGCGTGGGTATTGGGACAACCAAGTAGGATTAGGTTCTTTGACAAATTCAGACTGTATCAGCATGTCACCTAGGCTTGGGGCACGCCGAGCCACCATCTTTGGCGATGTGCTGACCAGTTTCGCCAGTTCTGGGGCATTAGTCAAGATCCCCCAATGTTTTTGTAGGGTAGAATATACTTTGTCCCACTGGGAACCAAAGGCTGTTATTACCCGTACAGGTTCATTTGTTTGGGCTGGCTGCCCGTCGGTGATTTCAGCTCTACGTAGCAAACTTTCCCTACTTTTAAGGGCTGCCTTCTTTCTTGCTCTTCTGGGTTGCCTGTGGGAGTAGCCCCGTTCTCTGAATCTCATATATAGTTCACTACTCTCTCGTCTATAGTCTGCTGCATTGCTACAGTTTCTCTTAATTCGGAGGAACTGACCCACCGGTATCCCATTTTTGAGCCAGGGGGGATGATGGCTTGTTGCTTGCAATAGCGTATTTGCGGCTGTCTCTTTACGGAATGTACTGGTGCCAAGTTGGCCTTTCTCCACTGTGATCTGTAGATCAAGGAAGGACAGTCTCTCCAGATCATAGTTGTAAGTCAACCGTATGTTTCTCTCATTGGTGTTTAGTTCATTCATGAACATATGTAGATCATCGAGACTGCCCCCCCAGATCAGATGGAAGGGAAGCTCCTGGTCAGCGTCGATGTCGAGTCCCTTTACACTTCGATACCCCACTTCAAGGGATTACAGGCGGTTGAGTGGTTCCTGAGAGAAACCTACCCGGAGTCTGGACCACAGAATGAGTTCCTAGTGGAGCTCTTAGAATTTACCTTAAACAATAATTTTTTTCAATTCTTAAACACATACTACCACCAAAAACGAGGTACCTCTATGGGCGCCGCGTGGGCCCCGGCCTACGCGTGTCTCCATTTGGGCCTTTGGGAGGAGGAGGACGTCTACCCCTCGCCAATGTACCGCAGCCACGTACATGCGTGGCTGCGGTACATTGATGATGTGTTAATGATCTGGGGGGGCAGTCTCGATGATCTACATATGTTCATGAATGAACTAAACACCAATGAGAGAAACATACGGTTGACTTACAACTATGATCTGGAGAGACTGTCCTTCCTAGATCTACAGATCACAGTGGAGAAAGGCCAACTTGGCACCAGTACATTCCGTAAAGAGACAGCCGCAAATACGCTATTGCAAGCAACAAGCCATCATCCCCCCTGGCTCAAAAATGGGATACCGGTGGGTCAGTTCCTCCGAATTAAGAGAAACTGTAGCAATGCAGCAGACTATAGACGAGAGAGTAGTGAACTATATATGAGATTCAGAGAACGGGGCTACTCCCACAGGCAACTCAGAAGAGCAAGAAAGAAGGCAGCCCTTAAAAGTAGGGAAAGTTTGCTACGTAGAGCTGAAATCACCGACGGGCAGCCAGCCCAAACAAATGAACCTGTACGGGTAATAACAGCCTTTGGTTCCCAGTGGGACAAAGTATATTCTACCCTACAAAAACATTGGGGGATCTTGACTAATGCCCCAGAACTGGCGAAACTGGTCAGCACATCGCCAAAGATGGTGGCTCGGCGTGCCCCAAGCCTAGGTGACATGCTGATACAGTCTGAATTTGCCAAAGAACCTAATCCTACTTGGTTGTCCCAATACCCACGCACAAAGGGGATGTATCCTTGCAATAAGTGTCATGTGTGCCCCTTTGTCCATAGATCCTCCACCTTTACCGATGCATTGAATGAGAAGACATATGAGATACGTGACCTCATTAATTGCTCCACGTCACGAGTGATCTACTTAATAACGTGCCCTTGCCCTAAAATATACGTAGGCAAAACTAAAAGACCGCTCAAAATACGTATTGGCGAACATTTACGTGAAATTAACACTAAAGGAAAAATACCAGAAAAACCTCTCGCAAAACACTTTGCCCTATGTCATCAAGGTTCCTCAGAGGGACTAACAGTTAAAGGGATTTATGCACTGAAATTACCCACCAGACGAGGTGATTTTGACCGCATACTTCTCCAAAAGGAGAAGTGGTGGGTATACAAGTTAAAATCCCTCGTGCCGGTGGGGTTAAATACTGAGATGAATCTACAGGTGTTCCTGGAACCTTAGATTAAGGATTTTGAACAATATCAGTGATTTCTTAATCAGCGTCTATAGGCACTAACTGTGTCATATATGTTTTCTGTTAGACGTGATATATGCCGGGTATGGAAAAGGTAGGGGAGGTGATAAATCTAAATTAAAGAAATGGGGGAAAGCCTATGGGGAAAGAGACTAATAGGCATGTTATAATATAATCAGTTACATTGTTCCCATTAAGATAACCACCTTCTCATCCTCTTCTAACCTATAAGTAGATATAACAACTTAAAATACTTATCTATTCCTTTTCAAAATTCAGTTGAACTGTATGATGTGTATATGTCATCATGTTGCATGCAACACAGTAAAAGGGCACTTCACTTAGTGATTCGAACCTGGTGTCACTCAATGGTATATAAATTTGTTCTACCTCTACCTATCATCACCTCACTCACTTCTGCCATCTTTCTTCCCTTGTGTTTGATACCTAGCATTTGATCAGCGTTTATCAAGCGCTGACAAGCATTTTTTTGACCAGCAACGTGACATTCCTTGCTGAATTAAGGCAACAACGAAGCCAATATCAGCTGATAGGCCGTAAGTAACAATCCATCAGTTATGATTGGACAATAGCCCTTCAAGTGCTCTCCAAGCACTTTCATTGGCGGTGACCACCCAAAATTATGCAATAAGAAGGGAGAGTGTGTAACCGTCCAATGAGCGTCCCAGATGAAGCTACGTCAGTGAACCACGGCGAAACGCGTTGACGTCACAACGCCGCCCGGTCGATGGGCTACGGGCTGAGTGGAGAGTGCACGGCTGCTCTCGCAGCAGGGACCGGTTGACCGGTAGACCGCAGTGTATTTTATGAGCGGAGGATACGAAGTGGAAGACGGATTACTACTACCACCGTAAAAGCTCCCAGGGAATTACCATAATAACACTGAAGGTCCCACGCTGCAGCCGTCCAGAGGATCCCTATACGCTAACGTCCAAACTAAGACGATCGGACTGTTTATGAGTCATGGAGTTATGACGGATTGGTAACGTACCGCCACCACCATAATATGATTGACTGTCATGGCTACATGATCTGCAGGTTATAATATCACACTGCTTAGAGTAACAGTCCTTAAAGACATCTGGTATTGTAGTGATTGAAACCAATCTCTCGTTTGGAATCTGCTAAAACCATGAAACCAACTTAATCTAAACCAAGATGGCTAATGACTCACTAATCGCTATTTCAGCCATTTCTTCACACATAAGATGCTCTATTTTTTCATTTTTTTGAACAGGACTTCCAAACCATTCATTTATTTATTATGTGTGAACTTTGAGCTAGTGGAAGTGAATATGATTTATACCACTTAGGTTTCTAATAGGCTTTCCTCTACAGCACCCTCCACCCCCACTTGCACTCTGCCACGTTTGACCGCATGTCACAAAATAAAGGATACGAAATTGTAAGACCAATGGGGTCATTAACTCCACAATTTGGCTAATTTGATGGCCCATCAAGGTCTCCGAGGCACAGTGCAACACGCCCTGACCGGGTAGCTTTTTATGTTTCTTGTTGTCATGTCTGTCCTGTTTGTATTGTTATGAGCGGCCGCACCGAATCCTTAAGATATGCTTATTTGCACAATTTCCTAACCAATGTGAAAGTTTTAAGGCAATACCAATAAATAAATGGTTTTATTTGATTTATGATCATTGACTATTTTGTTGCATGAAGTAACCCCTTTTTGAAACCCAGTACTATTGGGTTTATCCTTTACCCCATTGTTTTCCCCCCCTTTTTTTCATGTCTTGGTAGGTTTGCAGTTGTGTCATACTCTTTTCATTTTCGGATGATGGAATAAACAGTGCTCCGTGACATGTTCAGAGCTTGGAATATTTTTTTTGAGAACCGAACTCTTCTTTTAATTTCTCCACAACTTTATCCCTGACCTGTCTGGTGTGTTCCTAAGAACAAAGTGTGCAGTTTGTTTACTAATGTTCTCTAACAAACCTCTGAGGGTTTCACAGAACAGCTGTATTTATACTGATATTAAATTACACACAGGTGGACTCTATTTACTAATTAGGTGACTTCTGAAAGCAATTGGTTGCACTAGATTTTAGTTAGGGGTATCAGAGTAAAGGGGGCTAAATACAAATGCATGCCACACTTTTCAGATATTTATTTGTAAACAATTTTGAAAAACATTTATCATTTTCCTTCCACTTCACAATTATGTGCCACTTTGTGTTGGTCTATCACATAAAATCCAGATAAAATACATGTATGTTTTTGGTTGTAACATGACAAAATGTGGAAAATTTCAAGGTGTATGAATACTTTTTCAAGGCACTGTATATGTGATTTTTTTTATACTTTTGTGAGTATCCGTTTTTTAACTTTTCTTTGTAAATAAACCTTTTTGGAACTAACTACATCAGAGTGGTCGCACTGTCTCCCTCCCTTCCCCACTCTTTGTTTTACAGATGGAGTCCCACCTGCCTAATGGAGCGACCCCAGGTAGTAAAAAAGTGATGGTGTTGCTTGTAACGCCGAGCAGCATACCATGGTGCTCCCTGAGGGTCTCAAGTTGAAGCAGCTAACCATTCTCCAGAAATTTTGTTGCAACTAGCATTGCCATCAGTAGCCCACAATCCAAAAAGCCATGCATTACCCTGGGGGAACCACAGAAAGCCCCCAGTGGAGCCAACGGAGAATAAATGATTGACATGGTCCCAAATTCTGAGAGCATGGGTCTTCAAAGGAGAAGTTGCCTCTGACAAACCCCTATATTTCCGGGGCAGCCACGTTATGCCCTGCTATACATTTCTCCAGAGGAACCCATCATTTGTTTTGAGCATGGAAACGCCAATTCAGAATTTGCTGGAGAACGATAGCCCTATAGTACTGCTGGATATCAGGAATTCCCAAGCCACCTGCCTTTTTAGAGCGCTTCAGCACCCTCATAGCAGCTATGGGTGGTCGCTGCTCATTCCACACTAACTCAGTGAGCATACTTGTGAGTAGCAGGAAGAAACTTCTTGGTAAGGGCACAGGCACCATCTGCAGGAAAAAGAGAAACCGAGGGATGACATTCATCTTAATAATAATTACATGTTTCAACCAGGTAAAAGCCGTCTTGGTCCAAGCCAATAGGTCTTGGCACACAGCACTCAACAGGGTAGGGTACTTACTAGTATACAATCTTCCAAAGCAGTCTGTAAGTTGGATCCCCATATACTTCAAGGAAAATTGGCCCAAACGAAGGGAAAGGCTGACTGTAGGTTAGCTGTTAGTGCCGATGGTAGCATGATGGGCAAAGCTTCAGATTTAGTGTAGTTAATCTTAAAATTAGAAATCGCGCCAAAGAGCTTAAGTTCCCATAACAGATTGGGCAGCGAGATCAGATGGATCTGTAAAGTGGAATAGCACATCACCAGCATAGGCTGATAACTTGTCTCAATTGTCTCCACCTTTTATATCTGGGTTTGCACGGACAGACCAGAGAAACAGTTCCAAGGCCAGAGCAAAAAAAAGGGGTGAAAGGGGACACCCCTGTCTCGTGCCATTCCATATCAGAAACCTAAAAGAAAACAGACCATTAACCTTGACCTAAGTGCTAGGTGTATTATACAAGGCTGAGATCCAATGTAGCATGTGTGGTCCCAGTCCTAGAGTCTCCAGAAATGCCCTAAGATAATACCAGTCCACACGGTCAACCGCTTTTTTAGTGTCGGTTCAAAAAATAAGATAGGGCATAGGCTCTTGGCGGTATGGGCCCAGTGGATAAGCTGAATAGCCCCAAGAAAGTTACCTATAGCCTCCCGGCCTGATATGAATTATCTTTGATTCAGGTGTACAAGATGGCAGGAGATACTTCAAGCAATTCATCAAGATCTTTGCAAAAATTTTGATGTCTGCATTAAGCAGCAATATCGGGTGATAGCTTTGTGGTAAGGTAGGATCCTTACCTTCTTTAGGGAGCACATTGATGCGAGCCAAGAAGGCTTCCTGGGAGGGGTCAAGCTACCCTTTACAAAAGAATTTATGTATTTACACAGTGGGTTTAGCAAAAGTGGAAGAAACTTAGCATAGTACGCTTTTGTGTAGCCATCTGAGCCATTTTGTGTACGGCTTCCCCAGAAGGGGCCTGTAGTTTGTGAGTCTGAGCATGCCACTTACAAAGGGCTCTGACAAACATGCAGCTGAATTTGTTACCGTGCTCATAATATTTGTGAGAAAGGTAACGCAGTTGTCTGCGGACTCGGCGAGCCAAAAGACGAGAAAAGAGCTCTCTGAGTTCAGTCAGTTTTTTAAGAGCCTCAGGGTCTCTGTGATGACTATGCCGAAGTTTAGTCTGTAGGAGGGCAGTAAGAACCCGTCTAAAGTCAGCTTGTCTTTCCTTCTTAAGCTTAGTGCCCATGGAGATCAAGTCTCCCCTCACCACTGCCTTATGCCCCCCCCCCCCCCAATCACCCCATCATTAAGGTCTTTAGAAGTTTTTTCTCTATAGTAGTGAATAAGGGTGTCGGTGAATTTAGCAACCACTGTAACATTGTCTAGAAAATTTTCATTTAACCGCCAAGACCATTCTCTGAGTCCCCTGTGGTAAGGGGAAAGTGGCCATAACCACAGCATGGTCAGCGATCATGATGTTTTTGTTTAAAGCTGTCTATGATAACTCCAGGGCATGATGGTCTACATACAGGCGGTCAATTCCCGTGTTTAGAACAGTACCACAGAAAAATGACATTTCTAAAGGAAAAAGTAATTTAAAACTGATTGAGGCTGTAATGAATTGTCGGGTCTCGGCAATATAGATAAAACTCATTAAAAAAACGGCATGGGTCCCCCCCCAGTCCATTACCAGGCCCTCCTTTGGGTCAGGTATGAATAATAAGGTAAACCCGAACCAAAAATATAAAAAAAAATTGTGTGGGGGTCCCCCCAAAATCCATACCAGGCCCTTCAGGTCTGGTATGGAAATTAAGGGGAACCCTGCACCAAAAAAAAAAATAGTGTAGTGGTCCCCCCAAAATCCATACCAGACCCTTATCCGAGCACGCAACCTGGCAGGCTGCAGAAAAAGAGGGGGGGACAAGAGAACGCCCCCCCTCCTGAACTGTACCAGGCCACATGCCCTCTACATAGCTGAGGGCGGGGCCACCCGGTGACGTAAATGGGTGACCACGCCCCCCTCTGATGCCACGAGGCCTTCAGACTAAGGGGACCCCCCAGACATGATATTTAAAGTAATATGTCATTTTTATTGTTTCACTTTAAGCATTAATAAAATCACTGCTCCTGAAAAAAGCGTCAGTTTTTATAACTTTTTTTTCCAATGATATATGTCCCTTGGGGCAGGACCCAGGTCCCCAAACACTTTTTATGACAATAACTTGCATATAAGCCTTTAAAATGAGCACTTTTGATTTTTCATGTTCGTGTCCCATATACTTTAATGGTGTTTGCGCGTTCTTCCGAATTTTTTGTCTGTTCAGATGTGCGAACCGAACCTGGGGGTGTTCAGCTCATACTTATTAGTAACAGATGACAACTGTGTCTCTTTTCCTCCAGCAGATGAAAGCTGCTCTCCTCCCCTCTCCCCACTGACAGCTTTTATCTGCTGAGAAAGAGACAGTCATCCTTCACTAATCCCCCTCCCTGTGCGTACTCCCCTCCTCTCAGCACTGGCTCTAAGGTTATTTCTGCTCCAGAGTTTATCTCTCTAACTTAGGCTCCATGCACACTGGCTTAAAATTCACTGCTTCTACAGGAGTTTTGTGCCTGTAGAAGCAGCTCCATACAGGACAATTACAGGCATATTTTGTGCTCAACATTTAAAGGCAGAAAAAAACCCTTCTAGTAGCGACCCTGATTGGAGCTTTCTGGCAGAAAAAAACGTAAAACTCGTCTAGACTTTGTACAAATGTTCTATTTGAGCATTTTTTCTGCTAGGTGAATTGGAGTTTTTTTAAGCCCAGTGTGCATGAAGCCTAACTTTGTCTCTCTCCCTCTGTCTCTCTGATCCCGCAGCCTGTATATTTTTTTCATCTCATCTTCATTTTTATTTTTTAACTCAGTTTTATCTTTTAGATTTAGTAGTAATTCTGTGAGTTATGTTGTATTCGTGTCTGCCAATAGTTTTATTGTATTTTTAGCGAAATATAGCTTTAATGTTTTCTTGGGAGGGCCCTGTCAGGTAGTCTGTATGGGGCCCCGTGATTTCTATCAGCAGCCCTGCGTACAGCATAGAAGACCTAAATTTCTGTTCAGCTATTGTCCCTTTCACAAAAACATAGCGTCCCTGTGGGTCCACATAGTTTTCTATAGGCCAGAAGGGACAAGATTTATGAATGGCTCTGGCCGTGCCCCTAGACTTCGCAGCAGGTGAGTTACTTAGAAAGCAGTGGTTGTAAAAGTGAGTTGGCATTTTATTTACAGACTTTTGTGAGTTTCCTGCAGAAAAAGCACCTGGGCCCCTAACCTTTTCAACTCCAACCACAACTTGCTACATTTGTGTGGGGAGCAGAAGTCCCAAAAATTATAATAAATTATCTTGAGTGAAGCAATATCAAACAAAAAGTGAAATCCAACCGTATATATATATATATATATATATATATATATATATATATATATATATATATATATATATATATATATATATATATATATATATATACGCATACTATATTACCAAAAGTATTGGTATGCATGCCTTTATACGTAAATGAACTTTACCCACCTCAATACTGGGCACTTTCACCCCCTTCCTACCCAGTCCAATTTGCAGCTTTCAGTGCTCTCGCATGAGAATTGCTCAGGCATGCAACACTGTACCCAAATTTAATTTTTATCATTTTTTTTACACAAATAGAACTTTCTTTTGGTGGTATTTAATCACCACTGGAGTTTTTATTTTTTGCGCTACAAATGAAAAACAACCAAACATTTTGAAAAAAAGATGCGTTTTTCTTAGTTTCGGTTATAAAATTTTGCAAATAAGTAACTTTTCTTCATAAATTTTTACCAAAATTTATACTGCTTCATTTTTTTGGTAAAAAGTGTATATTATTTGGTCTGTGTGAAAGATATAGAGTCCACAAGCTATGGTACCAATCATTGAAAAATTACCACACCTGATGTACTGACAGCCATCCCCTTTTTTGAGGCCCTAAAATGTCAAGACAGTACAAAAACACCCCTAATTGGCCCCTTTTTGGAAAGTAGACAGTCCAAGGTATTTAGTAAGAGGCATGACAAGTTTTTTGAAGTTGTAATTTTTCCCCACAATTCTTTGGAAAATGAAGAAATTATTATTTTTTTCACAAAAATGTCACATTAACAAGTTATTTCTCACACACGGCCTATGCATACTTGCAACTACACCCCAAAACACAATCTGCTACTCATCCTGAGTATGGAGATACCACGTGTGATACTTTTTCACAGCTTGTCCACATAGAGAAGCATCAACATCCAGGTTGAAACTTCAGCCATTATCCACGTTAAGACCAGACCTTATTCCAACACGTTTTGTTTACAAGTAAAAATCTGTATTTTTGCTAGAAAATGACCATCAAATATTATATATTTTTGTAGCAGAGGCCATAGAGAATAAAATGGTGGGTTTTGCAAATTTTGATGTCACACTGTATTTGCGCAGCAGTTTTTCAAACGCAATTTTACACACTAACACATAAATACAATTTAATGAATTTCAATGCACACAGAGACAATATAATACCCACATGTTTGTTAAAATATAAAACATAGTGTTGCGCCTGGGTAAATAGATACAAAACATTTCACGCTTTAAAATAGGACACTCTTGTGAAATGCAGACATCCCAACCTGTAATAACCCTTTTCAGGGAGGTGGCGCTTCGCGCCCGCAAACGCATGCGCCCCCCCCCCCTGCGGCAAAATATTAATTAAATCACTTTCTCAATATTTTTTCGCAGTGCTTCTGGGGAAGGGGGTGGGGGGTTTTTGGCAGTGGATGGTGTCAGTGGATAAGGACACGGAGGGGGACAGGGGAGGATTACACAGAGAAGCTGGTGGATGATCGGTGCAGCTGGAGGGACAGCTGTTATCATCGATCTCCCTGTATAGCTCTTTAGCCGTCAGCCGTGGGAGAGAGAGGAGGAGAAGCGGCTGTCAGCTAAAAATCTATATAAAGGAGATCGTGATCACAGCTGATCCTCGGCGCACCGATCACTCCCGGGAGATCAGGAGGCACTTGCGGGTGTGCGGGAGCCGGCTCCCGCAACTTCCGGGAGACTTGAGATGTCTGGAAATGGTGGCAAACTTCGGTATTTAAAAATCTCCATAAGCGACTCTTTATAAGCCTTTATTGGTTACCAGTTTAGAGTTAGGCTGGGTTCATACTATTGCGAATTGGATGTGGTTTTTCCGCATCCAATTCGCAATAGCAGGAGATTTTGACCGGCTCTCTATGGAGCCGGATCACATATCTCCAGTGCGAATTTGAACAGGAGCCCTGTATGTCTTTTGGTCTGTTTCAGGGCTGAATTCAGCCGAAAAATTGGGCTGAAATCGGACCTGAAACGGTGAACAGGGACCCATCGGACTCCTGCTGTGAGCCGCATGCAAAGATAGTGTGAACCCAACCTCACACAGGAGGTTTGGTGCTAGAATTATTTCTCTCACTCTGACGTTAGTGGCGATACCTCACATGTGTGGTGCAAACGCTGTTTATGTATGCGTATGGGACCAACGTGTGCATTCACCTTTGCATGCAAGCGCTTTAAATGTTTTATTTATTTAATGGTGGGACACTGATACACTGACAGATGTTTTTGTGCACTTGTACACCGACAGATGTTAATCGTCCACCGGCAGACACTGAGAGATGTTGATGTCACAATGAAACACTTTTTTTGTTCAGTTTTTGTGCACTGGTACAGATATTCATGGGGACACTGACAGATGCTTTGTGCACTGGTACAGATGTTTATGGAAGCACTGTAGCGCTAAAAAGTAAGGCACCTGCAGACTGGCAAGGTATAGAGCCAGTGCCCTACATACAGTATAACTAAAATACAGTTGAATATCTCACATTAGAATTATGGAAACACATAATGTAATACAGAAAAGTCCATGAGTGGAAAACTAAATGGGTCACCACTAATAAGTGATATATGCACCACCTTCACCAGCGTAAGGCCATACAGTCTCTAAGTGAATGATAGACGGCTGACTTATTGCAATTCAGACATGTCCAGGTTGAATAATATATAGATGAATCAGCTCCAGAACATCACACCACAGTGTCTTCACACACGTGCAAATCACTCAGATAGTAAGGTTGGAGGCTTACCGAAGGGTTTGAACCCAAAACAGTGTACACTGTGAGGGTCAAACCGGCTTGTATTGCTCACTGGCAATAGTGGGAAGACATTAACATCGTGAAGAAATCACAGGGGTTCCATGAAGCTGTATCTTCTCCAAACGTAACCAAAGATCGCCCCATAAATGGCTCATAAAAGATATAAAAAGGGCCACATAGTGTGATACCGTAAAAGTAATGGTTTATTAAAAAGGAAATACACTTACATGATTTGGATGATAAAAAGCGCTTGTACATAAAAGAAGGCAGCAGTGGAGTCCTCCCGACGCGTTTCGTCTGAGTAGACTTCGTCTTGGGGTACTCTCCACTGCAGCCTGACTCCATAATATAGGTACTGTAATCATGTTGAAGTGACTCCAGCCCGTTCGATTCAGTAAATTGGCACTTCCGGGTCGCTCAAAATGGCGGACCCGCGTGCGTTCCAGGCCTCCCTTTGGTGGATGTACTATGCGTTCCACTTCATGGTATTGAGGCCTAATAATCCCCGTGTATGTAACTTAAAGTGGTTCCTATTTGTAAGCCATAATAGGGTCTTATTGATATAGGTAACCACCCTTAATTAAAGTACTCAACACATACTTCGTTTCCCGATGTCTGCAGAGGAATGTCACGACAAATCTCGCGGTATATTGCTGTCCCGCGAGACAGGAAGTCCAATCCTGTGAGTATCGGAGTTTGCGTTCCAACCGTGGTTGGCCGGAAACTCCCGATGCAATGATCCCAGCACACCTCACGGCCGGAAACTCCGGTGCACTCAATTCCAGCACACCTCGCGACGCGACGCTGTAACGTCACGACGCGAGAGCGGAAGACATCAGGATATGCGTTCCAGCCATGGTTAACCGGAAGTATTTAATATAGCCCCAAACAATAGAAGGCCCCAATGTCAAATTAAATATAACAGCTGGAAACGCATGTTGGACCAAGTGTCATACTAATAGTAATAACAACTTAGCAAAATAGGGCATATACCAACATGATCAATCATAAGGAAAGACCTATTGAAATTACCGTTGAATACCCATAGGCCCAGCCTTTGTAGTTATATTCACATAACGCTACATATAAGGCCGGGGCAACTGCTCGATCCCAATGGTTATGAAAATAGATAATTAGCCAAAAAAGTGTCTATGAATGAGTGTAAACAGGATATAAATAGACACCCTGGTTATACATGGCCATATATAAAATCAGTAATGGTAAAAGGATACGTGTGTATGGAACACATAACGTCAAATTAGTAAGGGGAATCGAATGAACTGGATTCACGTGCATCCATATAATTAACACCTGTAATTAACATCTAAAACATCTATAAAATTATTTTATATAAATACAGCAATGGACAATGCATTATGGTCACACATATTGTAAATTTCATGATTCATCTAAGAAAGCGTTGACATCTATCTCTACATTAAGCCCTTGAGGGAAAAAAGTCTGTAGCTCGTATGCCCAAAACATTTCCAGGCGGGATACTCCTCTTATTTTCGCACCCCCTCTCCAGGGAGGTGTGTATTTGTCAATAATGACAAACTTAGACCCATCTGGATTACCACCATGAAATTCTTTATAATGCCTCGGAATCGTATGTTTGGGGTCTCTACTCTTAATTAAGGCGATATGTTCGCCCACCCTAATAGAGAATGTCCTGGTGGTACGGCCTATATATTGTTTCTGGCAGGGACAAGTGATGAGATACACTACAAATTTCGTACTGCAAGTGCAGAATGGTTTTATAGTGTATCTCCTTCCCGTAGTAGTGGAAGTAAACTCTGTCACTTTGCGTGTTCTAATGGCATTATGTTGACATACTACACATTTCCTGCAAGGAAAAAAGCCCGTCCAATCATGAAAGAAGAGGGGGCGAGTGGGAGGATTTATAATATTGGGGGCTATCCGACCCTTTAATGATGGTGCACCCCTGAAAATGACATTGGCTTCCTCTGGGATGAGTGGTCCCAGAACATTGTCTTGCTTGAGGACACCCCAATGCTTTCTCATAATATTTTTGATTTGTCTGTGTTGTGTTGAAAAAGCCGTCAACATGGCCCACCTAAATTTGCCGTCAGGTTCTCTCATAGGTTTGACTTCCAATAAGGATTTCCTGTCTATGTTGATAGTTCTTTGAATTTCTTGATCTAGGCCGGATTATTAGGTAACATTTGGTAGGTACCCGGTTCGTTCAGAATGCGATGCATTTCTGTCTCATATTGACTCTTGTCCAGAATAACTATACCCCCTCCTTCTGGACAAGAGTCAATATGAGACAGAAATGCATCGCATTCTGAACGAACCGGGTACCTACCAAATGTTACCTAATAATCCCACACATAATTATAAACAAAAACTTCATCAACTTGTCTCAAAGGGCTATGAGTTGAACATCTTGAACAAAAGGGAAAGGGACTTCTTGATTCCTTCAGCACCCCGTATCCCCACCATTTACTACCTGCCGAAGGTCCATAAGGATCCTGTTTGCCCCCCTGGCAGGCCAATTGTAAGTGGCATTAATTCCATTACAGCCAGAGTAGGCAAATATATAGATTTTTTCCTACAACCTCTAGTGAAGAAAACTCCCTCATATTTGAAAGACACCAGTTCCACAATTAGACTCCTTGAAAACGTTACAATACAAGATGGTCTCATCATGGCCACTGCGGACGTGGCGTCACTGTATACGTGCATACCACACGACAAGGGGATTGACGCTGTTAAATATTTTTTGGCCCAGGAACATTCCCTGGCCTCTTTCCAGTGTGATTATCTTGTGGAATTACTAGAATTCGCAGCCAAACATAACTATTTTTGGTTTAACCACAATTTTTATCTCCAACAACGTGGAGTCGCTATGGGGGCAAAATTCGCACCTAGTCTCGCGAACCTATTCATGGCCAAATGGGAGGAGGATGTCGTCTATGTCCACGAAGCCAGTTCTCTGGTTCTGTGGACCAGGTACATAGACGACATCCTTCTCCTATGGAATGGGACCAGGGAGACACTTGAGGATTTCTTCGCGAATCTGAATGCAAATGATAGAGGTATATCTTTGTCGTACGAAGCCAGTGAAACAAAAATCCATTTTCTGGATTTACAGATAGAGATAGTAAACAAACAATTTAGATTCAGCACATATTTTAAACCTACTGACCGCAACGGGTTTATTCCCGTTGACAGTTGTCATCACGTCTCATGGCTCAATGCGGTCCCTCGGAGCCAGTTTTTGAGACTCCGACGCAACTGCACGGACAAAGAGGTATTTCTTGAGCAGGCCAAGATTTTAAAATCCAGATTCATAGACAAGGGGTACGACACTGACGGCCTAGATCAAGAAATTCAAAGAACTCTCAACATAGACAGGAAATCCTTATTGGAAGTCAAACCTATGAGAGAACCTGACGGCAAATTTAGGTGGGCCATGTTGACGGCTTTTTCAACACAACACAGACAAATCAAAAATATTATGAGAAAGCATTGGGGTGTCCTCAAGCAAGACAATGTTCTGGGACCACTCATCCCAGAGGAAGCCAATGTCATTTTCAGGGGTGCACCATCATTAAAGGGTCGGATAGCCCCCAATATTATAAATCCTCCCACTCGCCCCCTCTTCTTTCATGATTGGACGGGCTTTTTTCCTTGCAGGAAATGTGTAGTATGTCAACATAATGCCATTAGAACACGCAAAGTGACAGAGTTTACTTCCACTACTACGGGAAGGAGATACACTATAAAACCATTCTGCACTTGCAGTACGAAATTTGTAGTGTATCTCATCACTTGTCCCTGCCAGAAACAATATATAGGCCGTACCACCAGGACATTCTCTATTAGGGTGGGCGAACATATCGCCTTAATTAAGAGTAGAGACCCCAAACATACGGTTCCGAGGCATTATAAAGAATTTCATGGTGATAATCCAGATGGGTCTAAGTTTGTCATTATTGACAAATACACACCTCCCTGGAGAGGGGGTGCGAAAATAAGAGGAGTATCCCGCCTGGAAATGTTTTGGGCATACGAGCTACAGACTTTTTTCCCTCAAGGGCTTAATGTAGAGATAGATGTCAACGCTTTCTTAGATGAATCATGAAATTTACAATATGTGTGACCATAATGCATTGTCCATTGCTGTATTTATATAAAATAATTTTATAGATGTTTTAGATGTTAATTACAGGTGTTAATTATATGGATGCACGTGAATCCAGTTCATTCGATTCCCCTTACTAATTTGACGTTATGTGTTCCATACACACGTATCCTTTTACCATTACTGATTTTATATATGGCCATGTATAACCAGGGTGTCTATTTATATCCTGTTTACACTCATTCATAGACACTTTTTTGGCTAATTATCTATTTTCATAACCATCGGGATCGAGCAGTTGCCCCGGCCTTATATGTAGCGTTATGTGAATATAACTACAAAGGCTGGGCCTATGGGTATTCAACGGTAATTTCAATAGGTCTTTCCTTATGATTGATCATGTTGGTATATGCCCTATTTTGCTAAGTTGTTATTACTATTAGTATGACACTTGGTCCAACATGCGTTTCCAGCTGTTATATTTAATTTGACATTGGGGCCTTCTATTGTTTGGGGCTATATTAAATACTTCCGGTTAACCATGGCTGGAACGCATATCCTGATGTCTTCCGCCCCCGCGTCGTGACGTTACAGCGTCGCGTCGCGAGGTGTGCTGGAATTGAGTGCACCGGAGTTTCCGGCCGTGAGGTGTGCTGGGATCATTGCATCGGGAGTTTCCGGCCAACCATGGTTGGAACGCAAACTCCGATACTCACAGGATTGGACTTCCTGTCTCGCGGGACAGCGATATACCGCGAGATTTGCCGTGACATTCCTCTGCAGACATCGGGAAACGAAGTATGTGTTGAGTACTTTAATTAAGGGTGGTTACCTATATCAATAAGACCCTATTATGGCTTACAAATAGGAACCACTTTAAGTTACATACACGGGGATTATTAGGCCTCAATACCATGAAGTGGAACGCATAGTACATCCACCAAAGGGAGGCCTGGAACGCACGCGGGTCCGCCATTTTGAGCGACCCGGAAGTGCCAATTTACTGAATCGAACGGGCTGGAGTCACTTCAACATGATTACAGTACCTATATTATGGAGTCAGGCTGCAGTGGAGAGTACCCCAAGACGAAGTCTACTCAGACGAAACGCGTCGGGAGGACTCCACTGCTGCCTTCTTTTATGTACAAGCGCTTTTTATCATCCAAATCATGTAAGTGTATTTCCTTTTTAATAAACCATTACTTTTACGGTATCACACTATGTGGCCCTTTTTATATCTTTTATGAGCCATTTATGGGGCGATCTTTGGTTACGTTTGGAGAAGATACAGCTTCATGGAACCCCTGTGATTTCTTCACGATGTTAATGTCTTCCCACTATTGCCAGTGAGCAATACAAGCCGGTTTGACCCTCACAGTGTACACTGTTTTGGGTTCAAACCCTTCGGTAAGCCTCCAACCTTACTATCTGAGTGATTTGCACGTGTGTGAAGACACTGTGGTGTGATGTTCTGGAGCTGATTCATCTATATATTATTCAACCTGGACATGTCTGAATTGCAATAAGTCAGCCGTCTATCATTCACTTAGAGACTGTATGGCCTTACGCTGGTGAAGGTGGTGCATATATCACTTATTAGTGGTGACCCATTTAGTTTTCCACTCATGGACTTTTCTGTATTACATTATGTGTTTCCATAATTCTAATGTGAGATATTCAACTGTATTTTAGTTATACTGTATGTAGGGCACTGGCTCTATACCTTGCCAGTCTGCAGGTGCCTTACTTTTTAGCGCTACACGTTTGGTTTACATTTGGATCTGTTGGGCAATTATTCTTGTGCTGTGTTAGCGGCTTATATATTTGTGAGTAAGCGCAAATTTGCCATTTGGGTTGTTATGGAAGCACTGTGACAGCTGTTTATGGTTAAAGGGACAGTGGTGCTTGGTGTGGGGATCTGTGACAGCACTGTGTGTAAAATCATTTCTTACACACAAAGCTGTCACAGACATTGCTGATTCTGCCGCTCCCCCCTCCCCCCCCCCCCCGCACTGAGCTCTCGCTAAGCTCAGCGAGGAGAACTGACACAGAGACACATGTCTTTGTTTACACTTTGAAGGCTGTGATTGGACACAGCCATCACGTGATCGGGATGGCCAATCACACCGCCCATATCCCGATCCTGTCTTGTGTCCTGTGATCACAGCCATCACAGAATCACGCATCGGCCGATTGCCAGGTATTTAACCACTTCAGCCCCGGAAGAATTTACCCCCTTCCTTACCAGAGCACTTTTTGAGATTCAGCACTGCGTCACTTTAACTGACAATTGCGCGGTCATGCGACGTGGCTCCCAAACAAAATGTTTTCCCACAATTAGAGTTTTCTTTTGGTGGTATTTGATCACCTCTGCAGTTTTTATTTTTTGCGCTATAACCAAAAAAAATAGCGACAATTTTGAAAAAAAAGCACATTATTTTTTAATTTTTGCTATAATAAATATTCCCAAAAAAATATTTAAAAAAACATTTTTTTCTCAGTTTAGGCCGATACGTATTCTTCTATATATTTTTGGTAAAAAAAATTGTAATAAGCGTTTATTGATTGGTTTGCGCAAAAGTTATAGCGTCTACAAAATAGGGGATAGTTTTATGGCATTTTTATTGATAATTTTTTTTTTTTTACTAGTAATGGCGGCGATCAGCGATTTTTTTTCGGGACTGCGACATTATGGCAGACAGATCGGACAATTTTGACACATTTTTGGGACCATTGGCATTAATACAGCGATCAATGCTAAAAAATTGCATTGATTACTGTAAAAATGTCACTGGCAGTGAAGGGGTTAACCACTATGTGGCGCTGTAGGGGTTAAGTGTGTCCTAGGGAGTGTTACTAACTGGGGGGGCTGTGTGTTACACTACACTGATCGCCGCTCCCGATCACAGGGAGCAGAGATCAGTGACAGTGTCACTAGGCAGTACGGGGAGATGCTTGTTTGCACTAGCATCTCCCTGTTCTTCCTCACCGTGAGATGATCGCGGGTATCCCCGTGGACATCGGGTCCGCGGGACCTGCGATCACGGTCACGGAGCTCCCGGCGGGCGCGCAGTCATCTACATTCATCTATCAAGTCACGGTTATTATTGCTGTATTAAGGACACTGAAAACTGATCCTGGGTTGTCAGAGTATCACGGACTTATATGCACTTGAGCACTTTATGGATCACTTTTGTATCATTATTTATATTTTATGAAATGTGTGTATATTCACGCTATATGATGTTGAAAGCTGAATGACGACTTTAGTCGCTTATATATTATTATATTTTTGGATTTGATTTATAGGCACATCACTTTAATTAACAATTTTATTTTTTAGATTTTTGCTGCAGGTTCAGCAGATCATTAAGGGGATACAGCACATGATTTATTTATTTATCTGTGAATCAGTGCCACCTGTCAGTGCCAATGAGTGCCAAGTGCTTCCAATCAGTGCCACCTGTCAGTGTCAATCAGTGCCAAACAGTGCTTCCAATTAGTGCCACCTGGCAGTGCCAATCAGTGCCAGTGCCACCTGGCAGTGCCAATGAGTGCCAATCAGTGCCACCTGTCAGTGCCAATCAGTGCTTCCAATCAGTGCCACCTGTCAGTGCCAATGAGTGCCAGTACCGCCTGTCAGTGCCAATTAGTGCTTCCAATCAGTGCCACCTGTCAGTGCCAATGAGTGCCAGTGCCACCTGTCAGTGCCAATTAGTGCTTCCAATCAGTGCCACCTGTCAGTGCCAATGAGTGCCAAGTGCTTTCAATCAGTGCCACCTGTCAGTGCCAATCAGTGCCACCTGTCAGTGCTTCAAATCAGTGCCACCTGTCAGGAGCTTTGGAAAGGCCTTGCCTGAAACACACAAGGCGAGAGGAGAAAGATATTGCAAGCAGCAATAAACCACAATCAATGCAGTGAATACCTCCTGATATAGAGTAAACTGCCGTAAAAAAGGCCCTAGCTAACCACTGGCTAGTGGGTAAATCTACACACAGAGGGGTTGATTTACTAAAGGCAAATAGACTGTGCACTTTGCAAAGTGCAGTTGCATTCTGTAAGTGCTGTTGCTCCAGAGCTTAGTAAACGCAGTAAAGCTTCACTTTGCAAAGAATACCCAATTACGTGCAAGGAAAATTTAAAAAAACAGCATTTGTGGTTGCACATGATTGGATGATGGAAGTCAGCAGAACGTCTGTTCATTTACTAAGCTCTGGAGCAACTGCTCTTGCAGAGTGCAATCTATTTGCCTTTAGTAAATCAACCCCAGAGTTTGCCAGCGGTGGGGCCCTTTAAATTCAAGTGCTCAACCACAAAGGCAAGGATGTCTTTGCAAAGTGTCCCAATAACAGGCATTGAAAGCATTGAGTGTTCCCAATTAAAGAGGGAGTCCACCTAAAAAAAAATTATTAAAAGCCAGCAGCTACAAATACTGCACCTGCTGACTTTTAATAAATAGACACTTACCTGTCCTGGAGTCCAGCGATGTCGGCAGCTGAAGCCGATCCATCGCTCGGCTGCTGCCGCCGCCATTCTCTGTGAGGGAATCAGGAAGTGAAGCGGCTTCACTTCCCGGTTCCCCACTGCGCATGCGCGAGTCGTGCTGCGTGTCCTAAGTGGTCCCCGCTATCTCCTGGGACCCGTGTGTTTCCCAGGAGACGGAGGGGGGGGGTGCGGGAAGGGGCGTGACTCCCGCGGGAGTCTATTCCAGGAAGTGGGTGCAAATACCTGTAGTAGACCCAGCAAGGACTGTTTCTGTATATAAAAAGGAAAGGCAAAAGTGTTGAACTCAAAAATTAAAGGATCTTAGTAAATACCTGATAAAAAAAAAATAAGGTCCAATTCTTGCCTAATAGAAGAGTAATACTTTGGGTTGCATAGATTGTATTTCAGCTGCTCACTGTTTACATTTGAAATAGCCAAACTCCCTTTTATAGTGTCCTTGTGTCTCTAACTGGCACCCGCACTTGCAGGTTTTTTAGTTTTAGTTCCTGTGCATGGCCTTTCCCACTCCTCAGCATGAGCTGGATAAGGAGGCTGTGATCAGGAAATAAAACATAGTGGAGGGGATGGGGAACATGAACAACTGAACGTGGCAAGTCCAGGACTGCATATTAGCTGCTCTTCTGTATAATTAGAGTAGATACAAATGACAGTTAATTGGATTCAGTGATTTTAATAGATCCTTAAAAGAAGCTTTTCAGTTAGTCTGGACTCTCTCTTTTAAGGCATTTTCCTATCTGTTTGCAGGTGTTTCTAAAGCAATACTGGCTGCTGCTGGGAAGGGAGTTGAGGAAGAATGCAAGCGTATTGGTAAGTTATTTTCTATATTCCTACTATTGTGGTCTACCTTTTTCAGACTTAAAAATGTGTTTTTAAAGTGGAACTTAAGTCAGCTTAGTGGTGGAGGGTGTGTTCTTGTGATCATTTGCAGATATGTATAGAAATTGTGTGCATTATGTACTGCACACTTACCTACTAGTAGCGCACAGCCCCCTGATGGGTCCCACTGTTTGCCCTAGGTTCTATTCCCTATTGGGTGCACAGCAGCAAGCACACAGCAGCTTCTTGGTCTCTCCATTCAAAAACTAGGCAGAAAGTGTCTTTTTAGGATTTATTGCTTGAAGAATTTGAATAGGGCATAGGGTGAGTCTTGGGACACTCCAAATCCAGTGCAAACAAAGGACACTCTCTGGTAGTAACTACACTCTTTAAAATGAATCTCTTGTAATAGAAGATAGTGAACATTCAGCCTAGGGCACTCCCTCTTTGAAAACAGTCCCTCTAAAGTCAGATAACAGCTGTCTCTGTAGGATCTCTCTCAGACCACTACCCACAGTGTCTCTGTGTACGTGGATACCTCCTTCTAGTACCAACCAGGCCTTGAGCCTTAAGGCCAGATCCTCAGCAGACTTTCTTCAATAGCTTTAGTAATAAGCACACCAGCTCTCCCTGAGCTGGGAGCTCAATGAGTCTCCTGTCGTCTTCAGCTAAGTAGCCCAGGGGGGCAAACAGCGCCTCCAGCCTGGGTCTCTCTCCACCAGGACAAGGGCCCTGTTCCAGGCCCTAGACTATTTGTACACCCCCCAGCCCCCTGCTGGTCATCCCTTTGACTAGGGATTGGCTGAGGCTGTATAAATTTTCAGCCAGGGTCTGTCTTTCCCAACCTATTATATTCTAGAACCTAATAGAAATAGGGGGAGCAGTTGAGCCTGCAACCGACAGGACCCAGAACAGCCAAAAACATGCTAATTCTGCTCCACTGGCTCCAGAGGAGCCAAGAAAAAACAAACTAAACTAATCCTGCTAACATCCTAACTAAGAGGGTGCTACATACTAATGGCAGGTCCAGCCTTCTTCTGGGTCCCACATTATTCCTCTTCCACCATTGGGTGGCCACATATTATGTAATGTGCACATTACATTTGGGGAGTTACATCCTCACTGATACCAGTATCTATTCCCAGCATCTGACAGTTGGGAGTGTACTCTGCACTGCATACAATTGCTAAGAGGAAGACTTGTTTTTTCACTAAGGCCAAATCCACTTTGCACTACTAGTGCACTTGCAAGTGCAATCGCTGTAGATCGCTGTAGATCTGAGGGGAAGCTCTAAAATGAAGGGGAGCTCTGCAGATTTTATCATCCAATCATGTGCAAGCAAAAATGCTGTTTTTTATTTTCCTTGCATGTCCCCCTCAGATCTACAGCGACTGCACTTCCATGTGCACTTGGAGTGCATTTGTACTGAAAAGTGGATTTACCTTTAGCAAATAACCCCTAGAGTGTTCATTTTGCAAGGGAACTTGTGAATGTAAACTTCGTGAATAAGGTGAAATTTCACTTTGCAAAGATTACCCAATCACGTGGAAGAAAAAAAAAAAGCAAATGTTTTTTTTCTATCCCTTAGGCCTCATGCACATGGACGTTTTTACAGCCGCTTTTTTGAGTGTTTTTTTGCAGCTTAAAAACGCCTGTCTATGTTAGTCTATGGCTTCATGCCCACCTAGGCGTTTTTGAGCTGCAAATGGCATAGGCGTTTTTAAGCTGTAAAAAAAACCCAGGACCAGTGGGTTCTGAGAGACGTTTTTCAGCTGTAAAAACGCTCTAACGCTGATAAACACTCAAAAACGCTCAAAAACGTCGCTCACCAACATTTTTTAACGTTTTTGATCCATTGAAAAAAAAAAAAAAAAAAACATTTTGGAAAAAAAAAATGCTAAAAACCGCTAACGTGGAAAAATGCTAAAAAACGCTAATAAATGCTAAAAAACGCTATTGCAAAAACGTTGAAAAAAGCTGAAAAAAAGTTTTAAAAAATCACTGCAAAGATACTGGCGTTTTCATAACGTTATTTTAACATCCCGTGTGCATGAGGCCTTAGTGCCGGTTCACACAGGGGCGACTTGTCAGGCGACCTAGCCGCCTGACAAGTCGCCTCCCGTTCTGTACAATGGAACCGTTCTCCGACTTAGAAAAAGGTTCCTGTACTACTTTGGGGGCGACTTGAGGCGACTTGCATTGACTTCTATACAGAAGTCGTTTTGCAAGTCGCCGTGGAAGTTGTGTGCAGGTCGCCTCGGTGAGGCGACCTGCAAGTCGTGCCGCCCCTGTGTGAACCGGGGCTTATTCTTACGGTGCTTATCACTAAATGGTATTAAACAACAAAGAATATCAAAAACAAAAAGTGTGTAATAAAACAAATAAACAAAATGCAAACCAAACAAATAAATGGATAAAGAAGACGTGTCAGCACACAAAAATCTATTAGTTACCCCTCAGTGAATACATCTACACCCTGTACTGTGTCAATATCCTAATTGCAGGATAATACCACAATATCTTTTACACATGCATAAAAAACAAATAAAAAATTTAAGAAATATCAGTACAGTAAAACCTTGGATTGTGAGCATAATTTATTCCGGAAACATGCTTGTAATCAAAAGCTCTCATACATCAAAGCGAATTTCCCCATAGAAAATAATGGAAACTCAGATGATTCGTTCCACAACCATTTATTCATAAGTCCTTCAGTATATAGTCCATATAAAAAGATTATAGCAATGTGAACCATAAAATGTCCATGCACAATGGCAACCTCTACAAGGGGATTAGAAGCAAAATCCAGCAGGAGCTACAGAGTATAAAAGAGAAGAGAGGCGCCTCTAAGTGTAGCAATATGGTTACATTTAATGAAGGTACAACATTTAGCAACTCACATGGTTGAGGATTAAAACAGGCACATCTAAGTATGCAGGCATCAGGGGTAAAGCTGTCCACATAGACCATCATCTGCACCACCGGCTCTCACCGCTGTCAGTCTGATTGTGACCAGGAAGACTACCCTGCAGTAGAACGATCTGAAAGCGAGGCTTGAAGAGCCCCTGGAGCACAGTGTGCAAGGAATAACATCAATGGCGGTGCGAAGGACGGTCTATGTGGACAGATTTACCCCGGATGCCTGCATACTTAGATGTGTCTGTTTTAATCCTCAACCATGTGAGTTGCTAAATGTTGTACCTTCATTAAATGTAACCATATTGCTACACTAATGCCGCGTACACACGGTCGGACTTTTCAGCTACAAAAGTCCAACAGCCTGTCCGACATACTTCCGGCGTACTTTCGGCGGACTTGCGGCAGACTTTCTAACGAACGGACTTGCCTACACACGACCACACAAAAGTTCGACAGCCTAGTACGCGGTGACGTACACCAAGTCCGGCCAGACTATAAAACGGAAGTTCAATAGCCCGTACGACACCCTTTGGGCTCCTTCTGCTAATCTCGTGTTTATCTTGTGTTAGTAGAAGTTTGGTGAGAGACGATTCGCGCTTGTGAGACTCGTATTTTTCAGTTCGTTTTAACTGTTGTTCAGTCTGTGCTTGTGAGGTTTGTATCTGCTTTTCAGTGCGTTTGGTCAGTTGGCATTGAGAAATCTTTGTTTTATTGTCCGCTCGTTCCTGATTTTCAGGTCGCTCTTCACAGGCCTTGCTGTTCTTCAGTGCGTTCTGTTTAGTGCGTTCTGACCAGCCGACCGTTTTGTAACCATGTTACCTGTACGTACTCGTCGTCGAGCTCGTGCATTGTATGTGTTTGGTGCTGTAGTTTATTCTTCAGACCAAGACCAGTCCATGAACAGGGCGAGGAGGAGTTCATGGACCAAGAATTGGTTGCTCCAGCGTGACCAGTTCTGTCACATGCCATTGCTCCGTGAGATCCGTGAGAATAATCCTGAGGATTTCAGGAACTTTCTCCGGATGACGGACCCCGTTTTTGACCGTTTGTTGGCTTTGCTGACCCCCTATATCAGCAGGCAGGATACCTGCATGAGGCAAGCCATCACTCCGGAGCAGAGGCTAGTTGCCACGTTGCGGTACTTGGCGACAGGGAGAAGCCTGCAGGACCTCAAGTTCTCGACAGGCATCTCCCCCCAGGCTCTGGGGATCATTATCCCAGAGACCTGTTCTGCCATCATACAGGTCCCGCAGAAGGACTATATTAAGGTAAGATATTTTTCTTTGATTAGCATCACATGTTCTTTTATGTAATCTTTGATAATGTAATGTATTTCTTGCTTCAAACACTACTTACCATCATTGCAATATAGTGTGAATGTCCCCTTTTTATCCTCACACATGCTGGATTTTTTTCCTGTTCTTTTTTGTCATGCATGTATATTTTCCTTCAATAACCTCCCCAGCATGCGATGATGGGAACATATCCACCTAGTCTACTCATTTTGAATGTATTTTGTTTGAGTGTATTTAGTGTGCTGCTAATTAGCAATTAGCTTGATTTCCCAACCCCCCACCCCCCACCTAAACTCACTCCAAATAGTGTGCTGCTAATTAGCAATTAGCTTGATTTCCCAACCCCCCACCCCCCACCTAAACTCACTCCAAATAGTGTGCTGCTAATTAGCAATTAGCTTGATTTCCCAACCCCCCACCCCCCACCTAAACTCACTCCAAATAGTGTGCTGATAATTAGCAATTAGCTTGATTTCCCAACCCCCCACCCCCACCTAAACTCACTCCAAATAGTGTGCTGCTAATTAGCAATTAGCTTGATTTCCCAACCCCCCACCCCCCACCTAAACTCACTCCAAATAGTGTGCTGCTAATTAGCAATTAGCTTGATTTCCCAACCCCCCACCTAAACTCACTCCAAATAGTGTGCTGCTAATTAGCAATTAGCTTGATTTCCCAACCCCCCACCCCCCACCTAAACTCACTCCAAATAGTGTGCTGCTAATTAGCAATTAGCTTGATTTCCCAACCCCCCACCCCCCACCTAAACTCACTCCAAATAGTGTGCTGCTAATTAGCAATTAGCTTGATTTCCCAACCCCCCACCCCCCACCTAAACTCACTCCAAATAGTGTGCTGATAATTAGCAATTAGCTTGATTTCCCAACCCCCCACCCCCCACCTAAACTCACTCCAAATAGTGTGCTGATAATTAGCAATTAGCTAGATTTACCCCCCCCCCCCCCCCCACCCTCGTAAAAATTTGCTTGAATGTTCTGTGGTGTTGATTTGTATAAAGCAAATATATGTTGCACTTTGCAAAATGCATGTGCACTCTACAAGTGCATTTGTTCCAGTGCTTTAGTAAATGATGATTTTCATCATCAAATCATATGCAAGCCACAAAGTGTTTTCATTAATTGCACTTGCATGTGATTGTGTACTCCTTGCAACATGACTGCCTTTTTACCTTACCTCATTTACTGTAAGCTGGTTAGCAACTGCACTTGCAGAGTGCGACAACTGCAGTCTTGTAGCCTTTTTAGTCCCTAAATTCCTGCGTGTCCTAAAAGTAATCTTTTTTATGGATTTCACAACCCCCTAAAATGTAATCAATGTTCCATCAGAGGGGGTGAGCAATCTGATAGGTGTGCCTTTCCATATTAGATATTCCAGAAGATTTAAATTATTTAATGTTATACTGATGCTGGGGAATAATGTTTTTAATTGTATAATTTTCTTGCAATGTTAGCTTCCAAATTAATGATTTTGGTTTTCTTGTTTGATTCCCCAGTTTCCTTCAACGCCACAGGAATGGCAGACTGTGGCATCCCATTTTGCCAGCCGTTGGGACTTTCCCAATTGTGGAGGGGCTATAGATAGGAAACATGTCCACATCGTGCCACCACCCCATTCGGGGTCATACTATTTTAATTATAAGGGGTTCCACAGTATTGTTTTAATGGCGGTGGTGTCGGCACACTATGAATTTTTATATGTGGACGTGGGGAAGAATGGCCGGATGTCGGATGGAGGAGTATTTGCCCAGACGGAGTTCTGCCAGCGTCTCCAGAGTGGTGGCCTGGGATTGCCACCTGATGCGGATAACGTGGAAGGACTCCCCTTTGTCTTCATTGCCGATGAAGCCTTCGCTCTGAGCAAGCACCTCATGAGGCCATTCCCCCAAAGAACCCTCACCCCGGAGAGGAGGGTTTTTAATTTCCGGCTGGTCAGAGCTAGAAGAGTGGTTGAGAATGCGTTTGGGATTCTGGCCAGCCGGTTCCGCCTGTTTCAAACATCCATTAATTTGGCGGAATACAAACTTAATTTTATCATTTTATCCTGCTGCATTCTGCACAACTTTTTACACAAACATTCTCAAAATTATATCGGAACAGTTGGGCCTGAGGCCGTACTTCTAGATGACCACCTTACGGGCCTGGATACTGTCCGTACTGGCTTGGCCCCCCAAAGTGCCCGTCAAGTTAGACAGCAATATGTTAATTATTTTATGGGTAGGGGGGCCATTGCAATGGGCCAGGATATTTAATTTTTTTAAATAAAAAAAATATTGATGAAATCTGGAATTATATTTATTGCTTGCCTTTCTTTTGGGCTTTCTCCTAGGTTATGGTCGATCAGTTGTAGTGCCAACTGTATTTTCCTTTTAAATGTCTAAATAAGCTCCATTGCCACTGTAAACAACTTTTTGACAATTATAACCAAACTGATACTGAGCATTGAAATAACAAACCACACATTTATTGAATTCCTATAAGGAGATGTTTTTATTAATCGTTGTTATGCATTCAGTTATGCATTTAGTATAAAATGTTCCTAGCCAAAAATATAATGATATCTTAAGAATTTGGAAAAATATAATTATATTTAAAGATTTGTACATAATCCACAAAAAAATTTTTTGGGCTTTTTGATTTTCGCAAACAGGCTTTTTTTTTTTTAAAGCCTTTTTTTTTTGGGGGGGGGGTTTTAAAATCCTTTTTTTTTTTTTTTTTTTTTAAATCAATTTTTTTTTTTTTTTTGTTTTTTTTTTAAATCAATTTTTTTTTTTTTTTGGTTTTTTTTTAAATCAATTTTTTTTTTTTTGGGGGTGGGGGGTTTTAAATCAATTTTTTTTTTTTTTTTTTTGGTTTTTTCTAAAATCGATATTTTTTTTTTTGTTTTTTTTTAAAATCCATTATATATATATATTTTTTTTTTTTTAAAAATCAAGTTTTTTTTTTTGTGGATTTTTAAGGTATTTTCTATAAACAGCCCTCCTTTTTTAAATTTTGTTAAACAGCCATATAAGTAATGCAAAAATAATAAAGAGAAGGCCCAGAATGGGGTCAGCAAAACAGGAAATGAAGGACATGATCGATGTTTTGGGGTTTCAAAAAGGGCATTTAGATTCGACCCAAAACATCAATCATGTCCTTCATTTCCTGCTGCATACGATCCAGCCGATTCCGCATTTCATCGATCTCCCCATTCCAGGCCATTATTTGACCAATTAGCCGCTGGGCACTGTCTGAGGTGAAATATTCAGTTCTTGTACCTAAAGTGGAATGAAACCAAATAATGTGTTTAGAAATATGCACACATACATAGTTTACCTTACCATAATAAAGCTGTTGTCTCAGACACTGACCTGGTGGGGTGCCCATGTCGCATAATTCCTCCACATCCTCGGGGGTGGCGCTGTTGCTTGACTCAAGCACAACCAGATCACCTAAAATAGAGTAGAAAAATTACATAAAAGAAAAGGCAGCCATGCATAGATTACCGTAAGCTGGTGTGTCAGACACTCACCTGGTGGGGTGCCCATGTCGCCCACCTCTCCTTCCTCCACATCCTCAGTGGGGCTTGGGCTGATTTCCCAAGTATGTTCTTTGGCTTGGGGTGGACTGTGTTCTTGTTGGCTGAGTGATTTTTCCCCTATGTGAACCAAAAAATTAATCTACTTAGCACACAGATATTTTAGTACATAGTAATTTTCAAACATTTGTAGTGAAGTGGTGTACAAATGTTCTGTTTGTGTAGAGTTCCTATTTTACCTCAATATTTAAAATTATAAAGACATATCGGATAGATAGATATCTAGATATCAATATCTCGAAATATAGTTAATAATCTTTTGATCTCTCTCTCTCTCTCTCTCTATATCTGGAACAAAATATAAATATCTAACTAAATGTAAATAAAAAAAAAAAAGATAACTTAAAATATTCCAAAAGAATGTTTTACATTTCTATATCTATCTATATCTATCTATCTATCTATCTATCTATCTACCTATATCTATCTCTATCTCTCTCTCTCTCTCTATATATATATATATATATATATATATATATATATACATACACATATATACATACACACATATATATATAGATAGATATATAGATATTCCTACATACATATATATAGATATATAGATAGATATATCTATAGATATGTAACGATGTTTATTAAAAGATCGTTTGAAACGAGGAGCAAAAAAATCGTATAGGAATGAAAAGCACATGGAGCAGTATACAAGGTAATAAACACAAGAGAAAAACACGACAAGTACTTACTTTTTTTCAGCACTTTACGGATCCGTCTGTACTGATCCGGCTCCCTGAGCTTGAGGTCAGACCATCTTTTTCGAATTTGATCCTTGGAGCGCTGGACCCCAAAAGAAGCCTGTAAAGTGTCCACCACCTTCGCCATTATTTTGGCCTTGCGCAAATTTGGCCGGGCGTACGGCCCATACTTCCCATCATAGTCCTTTTTTTGAAGAATGGCCACCATCTCCACCATCTCTTCAAAACTCATATTGGAGGCCTTAAATCTAGGCCTCACAGATCTTGTTGACGTTCCAGCCTCCGGGCTTTTTTCGCTACCTGAGGTAGTTAACATGTCATGTGTCTCCGCCATTATTCACCCCACTACGCTCCGTAACTAAAAATGGGCGGAGAACATGAGTTAAAATCGAACGTCAGGGGCGGGCGACGCAGGCAGAGTTTCACACATGCGTAGTGTATAAAGAGGGGCCTTGTGCACGTGTCGTAAGTACGTTCTGTGCGTCGAATTAGGGGGCGGAGAACATGAGTTAAAATCGAACGTCAGGGGCGGGCGACGCAGGCGGAGTTTCACACATGCGTAGTGTATAAAGAGGGGCCTTGTGCACGTGTCGTACGTACGTTCTGTGCGTCGAATTAGGGGGCGGAGAATATGAGTTAAAATCGAACGTCAGGGGCGGGCGACGCAGGCGGAGTTTCACACATGCGTAGTGTATAAAGAGGGGCCTTGTGCACGTGTCGTGCGTACGTTCTGTGCGTAGGTGATAGTGGACCAGGACGTTACAAAACGAAGGTAATTTTAAATTTTTTTTTTTTTTTGTTTTGTTTTGTTTTATGGTCATGACTTTGTAGCAAGCGGCCTATATGGCTTGATAGATTGATGAGGCCTACATAGGGAGAAGATGATGAGGGGTTAGCAGAAACCTAATAAGTGTTTTTTGTCTTGTGACTTTATCTTTTCCAGATATAATGAATCCCCTATTTAAGGATCCAGAGTTCCTTACAGCTTTCATATCTAAATATCGAGAGATGAGGAATTTGTGGGAGGTGAAACACCCTCAGTATTATGCTAAGCATGTGAGGAAGTCAACGCTGGAGAGACTTCTGTCCTTTGTCCAGGCGACCATCCCGGAAGCAACAATGGAGACATTGCTCAAGAAAATTGGGGTCTTGAGGAATATGTATAAGAGGGAGCATAAGAAGATCCAGGAATCAATGAGATCAGGAGCATCAGCAGATGATTTTTGCACTCAAAATTGTGTATACATATTAATTGACAGGAGTGGCTAAATATGTTTGGCACCTGCTAGAAAAAATTAGGGTGTCTGATTAGACTATTTTATTAAAGAGATGTATTCACATTGAATTTGCTAGTCATGAGAAGCAAATTGTGTGTCATTGATGAACCCCAAATAAATAAATAAAACTATGTCCTTTTTTTATACACAGGATGAGTCCATCCAGGAGGAATGTGTGGAAAGTGGCAGGCAGGAGGAGACCGGGCCCATGGACAGCCTGGAGGAGGCCCGGATTCCCCATCATCCTGGAGGAGGCTGGGCCCAGTGTCAGGCAGGAGGTGGCTGGTCCCAGTGAGGTGGCTGGGTCAAGTGAGGTGGCTGGGCCCAGTAGGAGCATGACCCAATCCCAAGTGCCTCCCCTCCACCTTCCCAAAAAAAGGGCCAGGAAGGGGGCCGTCACACAGGAGGCATCCCTGCGCCTCATGCAAGAGGCCACACGTTTTTTGAGGAGCCCCCCCGAAGCAGAAGAGGCCTATGGCTGCTACTTAGCCAGCAGGCTTCTTCAAATGGATTGGGAGCAGCGTCTCATTTGCGAGCGCCTATTTGGGGAAACTATCCAGAAGGGGCTGCAGGGCACGCTAACCCGAAACACCCAACTACATGAGGCAGCCCCCCCTCCTCCTCCTCCTCCTCCTGCCACAACTGAAACACCACTGACACAGCCTCCAAAGAAGGCTACAGGGAAGGCTGCAGGGAAGGCTGCAGGGAAGGCTGCAGGGCAGCGTGGAGGAAAGGCTGCAGGGAAGAGAAGAAAGTGATGACCTGGGTTCAGTCTGGTCTGACAGAAGACGCAGGCTGTTGTAGTACCACAGTCTGGGGACATCTATATCATCTGCTGGTGCTGTTGATCTCTGGGATTCTTGGACCAGATTGTGCTCCCTCTTATATGGACTCCTCAAGATCCCAATTTTCTTGTACACTGACTTTTTCCAGCGTTGACTTCCTCTTTATTTTATTTTGACCATGAATAAATGGATCTTTTTTGAGTTTAGCAAAAGACTTTATGTGTTTTCTTTTAAATCATTGATTTTACACACAATGTTAAATTAACAAGGGACAACAATCTCATTGAGTTTGCAAAAACACACCAAAAATACATTACTAATGTTAATAATGTTCGAGTGGTAAGTCTGGAAAAAAACAAAAATATACATAACCAAAAACGGTGCTTTGGGTTAACTTTATCTTAAAAATAAAAAATAATCACTAGAAAATCAAAACTATAATAATGGGTTCTTTGTGGTAACTTTACAAACCTAAAAAAAAAAAAAAAAAAAAAAAATACAAATGGGTTCTTTGTGGTAACTTTACAAACACCAAAAAAAGAAAAAAAAATCTAGAGATAAACATATAAAAAAGTTCAACACCAATCATAAAATAAATATCTGGATAAAAATTACAAGAAAATATGACTCCACACAAAAAAAACAAAAACAAAAAAAAGGTAAAAAGTATTATTAGTATGGAAACATTGTTTTTAAAAAGCATACTATATCATTCATGAGATCAAAGAGAAAAAGAATCCAGAAATCAGTTTGGGAGAACTCTGAATATGAACAGCAAAACACCTTCGTTCTTTATAGCATTCGTAAAGAAGAAATAAAATGCGCTGCATTCAACGATCACAGATTTGCTACCTACAATACGAACACTAGTTTTACTAGACCGAGTGCTTCCGTTTAGTTTTTGCTTATGAGCATGCGTCGTTTTTTTGTCCGTAGGACTAGCATACAGACGAGCGGACTTCGGGGTCCGTCGTAGTTACGACGTAAAGATTTGAAGCATGTTTCAAATCTAAAGTACGTCGGATTTGAGGCTAAAAAAGTACGTTGAAAGTCCGGAGAAGCCCACACACGATCGGATTACCAGCCAGCTTTAGTCCGTCAGCGTCCGTTGGACTTTTGTAGACGAAAAGTCCGACCGTGTGTACGCGGCATTAGAGGCACCTCTCTTCTCTTTTATACTCAGTTGTGACATGACGCTGCTCGAATATCAAGACATTGTTTGTTTATCAAGTGAAAATTTATATAAAAATTTTGCTCGTATTGCAAAACACTCGCTGGCCAAGTTACTCGCAATCCAAGGTTTTACTGTAAATTAAAATATCCCAAAAAACATTCAGTGTATAAATCCACAAAATGTAACTGTCCCAGTGTAAATAATACATTACAAAGTGTCCATGTAGTCAAACCCACATAATCTTTATCCACTTAATCCACAATTCTTTATGTATAAGCATCAGTCCAATTTAACATGTTTGTATTCATCACTGTGATCCATAGAGTGCAGCCCACCACTCACCAACTTAAATTGGACCTTCATTAATTTTTTCATCTTTCCATCTATTAAATCTCACAAAAGTGAGTACACCCCTCACACTTTTGTAAATATTTTATTATATTTTTTCATGTGACAACACTGAAGAAATGACACTTTGCTACAATGTAAAGTAGTGAGTGTACAGCTTGTATAACAGTGTAAATTTGCTGTCCCCTCAAAATAACTCAACACACAACCATTAATGTCTAAACCGCTGCAACAAAAGTGAGTACACCCCTAAGTGAAAATGTCCAAATTGGGCCCAGAGTGTCAATATTTTGTGTGGTCATCATTATTTTCCAGCACCGCATTAAACCTTTTGGGCATGGAGTTCACCAGAGCTTCACAGGTTGCCACTGGAGTCCTCTTCCACTCCTCCAAGATGACATCATGGAGCTGGTGGATGTTAGAGACCTTGCGCTCCCCCACCTTCCATTTGAGGATGTCCCACAGACGCTCAATAGGGTTTAGGTCTGGAGACATGCTTGGCCAGTCCATCACCTTTACCCTCAGCTTCTTTAGCAAGGCAGTGGTTGTCTTGGAGGTGTGTTTGGGATCGTTATGTTGGAACACTGCCCTGTGGCCCAGTCTCCGAAGGGGGAGGATCATGCTCTGCTTCATTATGTCACAGTACATGTTGACATTTATGGTTCCCTCAATGAACTGTAGCTCTCCAGTGCCAGCAGCACTCATGCAGCCCCAGACCATGACACTCCCACCACCATGCTTGACTGTAGGCAAGACTCACTTATCTTTGTACTTCTCACCAAATAAGTTTATCTTGGTCCAGGGGCGGACTGACCATTGAGCGATTAGGGCACTGCCCGAGGGCCCTGGGCCACTAGGGGGCCCCATCAGGGTTGCCAGCCTCAGTAAAACCAGGGACAGTATGTATAAATCTGTGTTTTTTTTACATCTGTCTGTGTATACTGTGTGTACATGTATGTGTATACTGTGTGATTGTATACTGTGTGTGTATACTGTGTGGCCCCATAATCTCTGATTGCCTGGGGGCCCCGTAATCTCCTATTGCCCGGGGGCCCCATGAGTTATCAGTCCGCCCCTGTCTTGGTCTCATCAGGCCACAGGACCTGGTTCCAGTAATCCATGTCCTTAGTCTGCTTGTCTTCAGCAAACTGTTTGCGGGCTTTCTTGTGCATCATCTTTAGAAGAGGCTTCCTTCTGGGACGACAGTCATGCAGACCAATTTAAAAAATATAAAAATCTGCGCTTAGGATAATAAGAACTGCTGCCTCTCTGCAAGAAGATTTCACCTAGGTGAAACCCAAACAGATAAAAGGGACAAAATAGGGGTTGGCGCTATTCTATGTGAAAAAAACCTTGCTTAGTGTGAAAAAACTGTGTGTATCCAACAAGGGAAAAAAGACCCTGCTTCCATTAGTAAATTGTATATTAGTGTAAAGTGACATGTGCTAGCAAATAATCCCATGAAAATATTATTAAGGATAAAAAGTGACATGCAAAGTCGCAAGCCCTGAATGTCTCTCTCCCTCTTCAGGAAATGACTAATTGCCAAGAATCCTTCCCTTTTCACTGGCATAAAAGTGCCATTACCTACTTAGGGGTTCAGATTCCAACTCATCTGTCAAACTTGTATGCCTTAAATTTCCATGTAGCCCTACTTAAGGCTCAAAATTTTCTTAAAGAGTGGAAAACATTAAATGTTTCATGGTTCGGGCGTGCTGCTCTGATCAAAATGCTTATTTTACCACGTCTATTATACCTGATGCAAGCAATCCCAATAGCTCTTCCATCCAGTTTTTGTCCAGTTTACCAAAAAGCCTGCTCGGCCTTTCTATGGAGAGACTCCCCCCCACGCATTAAATACTCCAGACTCACCTTATCTAAATCCAGGGGTGGCATTGGGTTACCTGATTTGCGTAAATATTACACTGCCTGCCACCTCACAAGAATCGCAGACTGGAATATCCATACCCACAAGAAGTCTTGGACATTCCTTGAAAACGCCTTTTCGTCTTTTCCCTTACACCTCCTTCCATGGCTACCCCCTAAACACTGGCCACAAACACTAGCCACCCACCCGCTAATACACCCATCCCTCTTAGCATTTAGGAAAGCATCGATCAATGGAGCCCTAGTCTCAGTTCCAGGTCCCCTAACCACACTAAAGCCCCGTACACACGGTCGGATTTTCCGATGGAAAATGTCCCATCGGAGCGTGTTGTCGGAAATTCCGACCGTGTGTGGGCTCCATCAGACATTTTCCATCGGATTTTCCGACACACAAAGTTTGAGAGCAGGCTATAAAATTTTCCGACAACAAAATCCGTTGTCGGAAATTCCGATCGTGTGAACACAAATCCGACGGACATAGTGCCACGCATGTTCAGAATAAATAAAGAGATGAAAGCTATTGGCCACTGCCCTGTTTATAGTCCCGACGTACGTGTTTTACGTCACCGCGTTCAGAACGATCGGATTTTCCGACAACTTTGTGTGACCGTGTGTATGCAAGACAAGTTTGAGTCAACATCCATCGGAAAAAATCCTAGGATTTTGTTGTCGGAATGTCCGAACAAAGTCCGACCGTGTGTACGGGGCATTAGAGGGAATCCTGCATTCTCCCTGGGCACTTCCACCTATTGGTTTTAAATAACTGTCACCATCTGGATAAAGCACTTTTTTTATGGACACTATTTGCATTTTTTGATTTTTGTTTTTTGTTTTTCTGATTTTCGTTTCACTCATGAAATGGACATATTGTGGTAATATAAATCTCTATCAGGTTCATAGTTGGTTCATAGTTGGTTACCATTAACAGCATTTGCTGGTGTCACTTTATATTAATTTGCAAGTTTTTTAGCACATGTGACTTTTCATTTTATTTTATGACAATTGAGTATTTCACTCGTGCCGATTGATGCATTTTTACTAGCACCGGTTGATCTTATACATGTTTTTATTGTTAAATATATGTCACTTCCCTTTTCTTATCCTTAATAATATTTTCATGGGAATATTTGCTAGCACATGTCACTTTACACTAATATACAATTTACTAATGCAAGCAGGGTCTTTTTTCCCTTGCTGGATACACACAGTTTTTTCACACTAAGCAGGGTTTTTTTACATCTTTTTTTCACAGGGTCTTGGCAATCTTCTCATAGCCTAGGCCATCTTTATGTACAGCAACAATTCTTTTTTTCAGATCCTCAGAGAGTTCTTTGCCATGAGGTGCCATGTTGAACTTCCAGTGGCCAGTATGAGAGAGTGAGAGCGACAACACCAAATTTAACACACCTGCTCCCCAGTCACACCTGAGATTTTGTAACACTAATTTGTCACATGACACCGGGGGGAGGAAAAATGGCTAATTGGGCCCAATTTGGACATTTGCACTTAGGGGTGTACTCTCTTTTGTTGCCAGCGGTTTAGACATTAATGGCTGTGTTGAGTTATTTTGAGGGGACAGCAAATTTACACTGTTGTACAAGCTGTACACTCACTACTTTACATTGTAGCAAAGTGTAATTTCTTCAGTGTTGTCACATGAAAAGATATAATAAAATATTTACATAAATGTGAGGGGTGTACTCACTTTTGTGAGATACTGTACATAAAATATTATGCAAAGTGGTTGGTGGGAAGCTTCAGAATGGCAAAGATCTTTTTATTACAAATTACGTGACTGCAGTTCCTCTTTAAGTTGCCCAAAATATGTCAATTTGGGCCCAAACAGCATGAAATTGTGAATGGATAGACAAGCCAGACCAAGCCATGCAGCATATCCTCTTTAGAGCTTCAGAATCACAGGGTGTGTGCACCTTCTGATTTTCCTCTAATGCCGCGTACACACGGTCGTACTTTTCGTCTACAAAAGTCCAACAGACGCTGATGGACTAAAGCTGGCTGGTAATCCGATCGTGTGTGGGCTTCTCCGGACTTTCAACTGACTTTTTTAGCCTCAAATCCGACGTACTTTAGATTTGAAACATGCTTCAAAACTTTACTTCGTAACTACGACGGACCCCGAAATCCGCTCGTCTGTGTGCTAGTCCGACGGACAAAAAGCCACGCTAGGGCACCTATTGGCTACTGGCTATGAACTTCCTTATTTTAGTCCGGTGTACGTCATCACGTACGAATCCGACCGACTTTTGTGTGGTCGTGTGTAGGCAAGTCCGTTCGTTAGAAAGTAGGCCGCAAGTCCGCCGCAAGTCCACCGAAAGTCTGCCGGAAGTCTGTCGGAAAGGCTGTCCGACTTTTGTAGACGAAAAGTACGACCGTGTGTACGCGGCATAAATGTCTAACCACTCAATCTCCTCGTATGGAATTTTCCCCATTTGCTCCCATGAAGAAATAGCTGTTTGGTTATGTCAATGTGGTCATTTGAGAGGTTGTTACTGCAGCAGCTTTCACTGTGTGTATATATATATATATATATATAATACATATATTTATATATATATATTTTTTATTCCTTCGGGGGTCTTTTTAACTATTTAGCACAGAGTGGGGGCCTATAAGATGTATTTCTTCATTTGGTCTTTCAAATACCTTTATGTAAAGATGTCTTCTGTTCATCCAGGTATACTGAGAGGAGGTAAAGTTGCCATAACTAGTGGGGGAAATACCAAATCTAAATATATTATGCACATTATTGGACCTGGCGCTATTCCTGCATTTGAACCATCAGTGGATAGAATTCTGCAAGCATGTCATCTGAAGCAGTTCAAAAGTGTTGCGGTTGTAGCAATCGGAACAGGTAAAGATAACGAGGCTATTTATAAAAGCATGCAAAACAAATGTTGGAACTTCTATACTAGCTTACCAGATGTAAACAGTGTTTTTGCACTGCACCTTATGTAACCACTTCATGTCTTTAAAGCGGAGTTCCACCCAAAAGGGGAAGCTTCGCTTGTCTCCTCCCCGTGCCACATTTGGCACATTGTGGGGGTAGAGAGTACCTGGTTTTGACAGGTACCCACTTCCGGCCACAGCGAGGTGAGCTGAATTTTCGGCCCGCCACAGCCGGCCCATTCAGCATGTGCAGTAGGAAACCGGCTATGAAGCCACAAGGCTTCACTGCCAGTTTCCCTAAGCCAAGATGACAGCGCCAGCACACGAGAACCGATTCGAAAATCGTCTTTGGTGAGGACACAGCGGGATCCCTGGAACAAGTATTTGCCCTAATAGTAAAAGTCAGCAATTACAGTATTTGTAGCTGCTTAATTTTTTTGGAGGGGGGCCGGAGCTCCGCTTTAAGCCACTTTAAAAGGTCTTGGACTTGAAATTGTTAAAATAAGCTCATGATGTCATTTTGGTGTAATCTTTATTTTTCAGCTTGGTGTCATTTTTTTTCAGCTGGCAATGAGCTGTTAAGTAAAAGTGATCTGAGTGATCTAGAGCACTTTTATAGTTGTGAGAAGGACCGCCCACCCTTGGCAAAACTGAAAGCACGAGGTGATCTGGGAATATCTAATGAACCTGGAAGTGCCGTGTATTACGTCACTTCCAGGTTCATAGCTGTCATTCGTCAAGGTTACAGCTAATCAAGCATGATCAATGCTTAATTTGCTTCTTGGAGGGCAGAGGACACATCAGGGTTGTAATAGACCCCCTCATGTCTCCATAAAGATAGCCTTTCTCCTGTGCATGCTATCACATAGGGGACATGTTAGCTTCCTTGTGATAGCAATAAAGTTAAATGAAAATTTTAAAAAAGCAAAAAATGTTAAATGCATTAAATAAAAATAATAAAAAATAAATAAAAGCACCCCCATCTCCATCCCACAAATGCACATAAATGCAACTGCCCTTGTACTGTAGGTCCCACGTGTCTGTAAACAGCAATTGCACCACACGTGCAATGTATCACCATGAATGTCAGAATAAAAGCAATAATTATAGGGCCATAACTCATGATTGAATAAAGTAAATGGTGATTGCGCTGTGATAAGAGGGGAAGGAAGGAAGAGGAAGGGGAAGGGGCTAGCTCAAATGTATAGAGAGGTGAATGAAAAATGAACAAATTATACAAAATATAAAGGTATAATGAGCATGAGGGCTAGTATCATACTAGCACATAAAAAATATAATGTAAATACTGAAACAGAAGAAAAGAAAAATCTCAGTGCAAAAGGGCTAGTACCATACTAGCACATATGTGGTAACTCAACAAATACTTATCAAAAGAAAAATCTCAGTGCAAAAGGGCTAGTATCATACTAGCACATATGTAGTAACTCAGCAAATACTTAATGGTGACTCCAAGTAAATAAATAAATGGTGAACAGTCCCACCGCCTTGTAGTACAAAGTGCTCAAACAATGAGTCATCAGTTCCAAAAGGCAAAATGGAAAAATTATACAAAATATAAATTGTGATGAAAAGTGCAGTCTAATGAGCACTAAATCCGAATAAACTGAAGAAACAAAATAGCCTAAAACGGATAAAAAGCTATAAAATGAGTGACAAATACAGTGTGGGTACAAAAAAAAAAAAAAAATTTGAACAAAATAAAATATATAAATCAAACAAAGCCCATGTGCATGAGGGCTAGTATCATACTAGCACATAAAAAATATTGTAAATACTGACACAAAAGAAAAGAAAAAATCTCAGTGCAAAAGGGCTAGTATCATACTAGCACATATGTGGTAACTCAGCAAATACTTATTGGTGACTCCAAGAAAAATAAAAAAAATGGTGAACAGTCCCACCACCTTGTAGTACAAAGTGCTCAAACAATGAGTCATCAGTTCCAAAAAGGCAAGTCCACAAGCCACAGGGAAGGGGAACAAAGTCTTCAGTGGGGACACCTCTGTGCTCACAAGCAGCTCACCTTACTGCTGCAAGACAACAGCTTGTAATCCAGTAACAGATCACCAGCAAGCAAGGGTCCCATCCAGTAGTTCAAGCGATTCGGGTGGTGGGTGTGCAGGATAGTATATAAAAAACATAAGCAGACAGTATATAGTATAACTCCGTGGCGGCCAAAGTGGAAAAAGGGACAGGACACAGAAGGGGGATGCACTCACTTTTGTAAAATGAGCGTGGGCGTCAATCCAATGAACGCCGAGTTCGTATACCTCAAAAAGGGTGTCTTCAAACCGTCCCCATTTCCTCAATGCTCCTCTGATGAAGTCACGTGACGTGACGATACGCGTGAGGTTTGGAGCACGGGAACTGTCACAGACTGATGATAGGATACGAGCTCGGCGCTCGTGGATGTTTTTTACTATAGCCTTCTGCTAAATGTAAGTGTACCATGTTGTTTTTAACCTAATAAACTGATTTATATACGGGATCACGCTATGTGCACTCTCTTCCAATACTCCACATATATGCATCCCATTGTGACGAGCATTGAGGAAATGGGGACGGTTTGAAGACACCCTTTTTGAGGTATACGAACTCGGCGTTCGTTGGATTGACGCCCACACTTATTTTACAAAAGTGAGTGCATCCCCCTTCTGTGTCCTGTCCCTTTTTCCACTTTGGCCGCCACGGAGTTATACTATATACTGTCTGCTTATGTTTTTTATATACCATCCTGCACACCCACCACACGAATCACCTGAACTAGTGGATGGGACCCTTGCTTACTGGTGATCTGTTGATTTGGATGCCGTACACCGGATGTAGTCAAAAACTTCACTTTATTGGAAAGATGGGATCATCAACATAACAAGACCATCATGCAGAAAGTACAGGTTGGCTGACGCGTTTCGCACTCGGAGCTGAGTGCTTACTCATAGCTATGAGTAAGCACTCAGCTCAGAGTGCGAAACGCGTCAGCCAACCTGTACTTTCTGCATGATGGTCTTGTTATGTTGATGATCCCATCTTTCCAATAAAGTGAAGTTTTTGACTACATCCGGTGTGCGGCATCCAAATCTTCTCACTTTAAGCCTGTTCCGCCCAGCATTCAGCCAGCACCTGGGGCTCTTCTGCTCTTGAAACTCTACTTCAATCTCACACCTGGGTCTGTGTCCGCCTGAGCGGTGAAACACCCTCTTTGCTTGTCTGCATCTAAGGATACATACTGGTGATCTGTTACTGGATTACAAGCTGTTGTCTTGCAGCAGTAAGGTGAGCTGCTTGTGAGCACAGAGGTGTCCCCACTGAAGACTTTGTTCCCCTTCCCTGTGGCTTGTGGACTTGCCTTTTTGGAACTGATGATTCATTGTTTGAGCACTTTGTACTACAAGGTGGTGGGACTGTTCACCATTTTTTTATTTTTCTTGGAGTCACCAATAAGTATTTGCTGAGTTACCACATATGTGCTAGTATGATATTAGCCCTTTTGCACTGAGATTTTTTCTTTTCTTTTGTGTCGGTATTTACAATATTTTTTATGTGCTAGTATGATACATGGACTTTGTTTGATTTATATATTTTATTTTGTTCAAATTTTTTTTTTTTTTTTTTGTACCCACACTGTATTTGTCACTCATTTTATAGCTTTTTATCCGTTTTAGGCTATTTTGTTTCTTCAGTTTATTCGGATTTAGTGCTCATTAGACTGTACTTTTCATCACAATTTATATTTTGTATAATTTTTACCATTTTGCCTTTTGGAACTGATGAATCATTGTTTGAGCACTTTGTACTACAAGGCGTTGGGACTGTTCACCATTTATTTATTTACTTGGAGTCACCATTAAGTATTTGCTGAGTTACTACATATGTGCTAGTATGATACTAGCCCTTTTGCACTGAGATTTTTCTTTTCTTCTGTTTCAGTATTTACATTATATTTTTTATGTGCTAGTATGATACTAGCCCTCATGCTCATTATACCTTTATATTTTGTATAATTTGTTCATTTTTCATTCACCTCTCTATACATTTGAGCTAGCCCCTTCCCCTTCCTCTTCCTTCCTTCCCTTCTTATCACAGCGCAATCACCACTTACTTTATTCATACCACTTTTGTCTGTTTGGATCAGCCATTTAGGTATTGCAGCAGTGCCCCTTAGCATAGGTATTTCTGACAGCGCAGGAGTTTCTTCATCATTTATCCATAACTCATGATTATTTTAAATTGATAACCTGTAAAGGCTAGTCACCGACTTTAGGCACTGTAGTTTTTCGCCATTTCAAGGGTGCACACAGTTTTTTGCCTTGACGTGTTTGGTCTCTATTTACTCTAAGCAACCACATCTTTTATATATTACAAAAAAATGCCTCCAATCCCCCTCCTGTCCATTCGCCATTTTTCTTTTAAATAACTTCAGAACTAATAACTTCAGAAATAATAACTTCAGAAACCCTTTTTTACTTGACCTTAGTCACGTGCCCCCCACCATTGCCAGGAGTGGAGACTAGTGATCAAGCACTGCAATTTTTGCCCCCATTGACTGGTCCTGCTGTGAGATCATCATGGCACAACAATCTTTGGGACCGGAGAGGACTCTGCCTATGAACAGCCAAAAGTAAATGTCCATGTCACCCAAGCACGGACTTGGACACCTTTAGAAAGACCCTTCAACTCTGCAGTGAGAATGAGAGAAGATTCTGGACCTCACATTTAGGAAAGTTAAAGGGGTTTATAGATTTATTTTTTTTAAACATTCTGATTAGTTGGGGGTTAAAGGCTTAAGACCGAGTTCACATATTTCTAGGGCGGTTTCAGTGTGATTTTTTAAAGGAGTCTGTGTGGTTTTGTTCACCAGTTCAGGTAAGATTCAGGTGAAAATTTTTAAAGTGTATGACACTTGAATTTGCACCTGAAACAGACTGAAAATCGTACAGGACTTTTTAAAAAAATGCTCTGTGCTCGGCCTGCACATTTGTATACCAGCTCCATAGGAAGCTGGTTTGGTTTACATGTCATGTGAATCAGATGCAGTTCAAAACGCATCCAATTCACATATACACTATATTACCAAAAGTTTGGTGACACATACCTTTACACGCACATAAACTTTAATGGCATCCCAGTCTTAGTCCGTAGGGTTCAATATGGAGTTGGCCCCCCCTTTGCAGCTTTAACAGCTTAAACTCTTCTGAGGGGACTGTCCACAAGGTTTAGGAGTGTGTCTATGGGAATGTTTGACCATTCTTCCAAAAATGCATTTGTGAGGTCAGACACTGATGTTAGATGAGAAGGCCTGGCTCACAGTCTCTGCTCTAATTCATCCCAAAGGTGTTCTATCGGGTTGAGGTCAGAACTCTGTGCAGGCCAGTCAAGGTCCTCCACCCCAAACTCACTCATCCATGTCTTTATGGACCTTGCTTTGTGCACTGGTGCACAGTCATGTTGGAACAGGAAGGGGCCATCCCCAAACTGTTCCCACAAAGTTGGGAGTATGAAATTGTCCAAAATGTCTTTGGTATGCTGATGCCTTATTAGTTCCCTTCACTGGAACTAAGGGGCCAAACCCAACCCCTGAAACACACCCCCACACCATAATCCCCCCTCCACCAAATGATTTAGACCAGTGCACAAAGCAAGGTCAATAAAGACATGGATGATCAAGTTTGGGGTGGAGGAACTAGACTGGCCTACACAGAGTCCTGACCTCAACCCAATAGAACACCTTTGAAAGAAATTAGAGCAGAGACTGCAAGCCAGGCCTTCTTGTCCAACATCAGTGCCTGACCTCACAAATGCACTTCTGGAAGAATGGTCAAACATTCCCATAGACACACTCCTAAACCTTTTGGACAGCCTTCCCAGAAGAGTTGAAGCTGTTATAGCTGCAAAGGGTGGGCCAACTCAATATTGAACCCTACGGACTAAAACTGGGATGCCATTAAAGTTCATGTGCATGTAAAGGCAGGCGTCCCAATACTTTTGGTAATATAGTATATGTGAACAGGGGCTAAACTTAACCACTTGCCGACCGCCTAACGCAGATATACTGCGGCAGAATGGCACGGGCAGGCAGAATCACGTACCCATACGTGATCTGCCTCCCGCGGGCGGGGGGTCCGATCGCCCCCCCCCCCCCCCCCGGTGCCAGCGGCGGTCGGCATTTGACTGGGAGCGTTGAGAGGCGAGGGGGAGACCATCCGATCGTGGCCGCCCCCTCGCGATCGCTCCCAGGCAATGGGAATCCTCCCCTGCCTGTGTGTAGTACACACAGGCAGAGGATGTGATGTCATCTCTCCTCGGCTCGGCAGTTTCTGTTCCGGCGCCGAGGAGAGAACACATGTGAGTGCACAAAACACACACAGTAGAACATGCCAGGCACATAAAACACCCCCGACCCCCCCCCCGATCGCCCCCCGACCCCCCCCCAATCACCCCCCCCCCCCCCCCGTCACAAACTGACACCAAGCAGTATTTTTTTTTTTTTCCTGATTACTGCATTGGTGTCAGTTTGTGACAGTTAGAAGTGGTAGGACAGTTAGGGTTAGCCCCCTGTAGGTCTAGGGTACCCCCCTAACGCCCCCCAATAAAGTTTTAACCCCTTGATCACCCCCCGTCACCAGTGTCACTAAGTGATCATTTTTCTGATCGCTGTATTAGTGTCGCTGGTGACGCTAGTTAGGGACGTAAATATTTACGTTCGCCGTTGGCGTTTTATAGCGTCAAGGACCCCCATATACTACCTAATAAATGTTTTAACCCCTTGATTGCCCCCTAGTTAACCCTTTCACCCCTGATCACCGTATAACCGTTACGGGTGACGCTGGTTAGTTCGTTTATTTTGTATAGTATCAGGGCACCCGCCGTTCATTACCGAATAAAGGTTTAGCCCCCTGATCGCCCGGCGGTGATATGCGTCGCCCCAGGCAGCGTCAGATTAGCGCCAGTACCGCTAACACCCACGCACGGAGCATATGCCTCCCTTAGTGGTATAGTATCTGTACGGATCAATATCTGATCCGATCAGATCTATACTAGTGTCCCCAGCAGTTTAGGGTTCCCAAAAACGCAGTGTTAGCGGGATCAGCCCAGATACCTGCTAGCACCTGCATTTTTCCCCTCCGCCCGGCCCAGCCCACCCAAGTGCAGTATCGATCGATCACTGTCACTTACAGAACACTAAACGCATAACTGCAGCGTTCGCAGAGTCAGGCCTGATCCCTATGATCACTAACAGTTTTTTTTGTAGCGTTTTGGTGAACTGACAAGCACCAGCGGCCTAGTACACCCCGGTCATAGTCAAACCAGCACTGCAGTAACACTTGGTGACGTGGCGAGTCCCATAAGTGCAGTTCAAGCTGGTGAGGTGGCAAGCACAAGTAGTGTCCCGCTGCCACCAAGAAGACAAACACAGGCCGTCGTGCCCATAATGCCCTTCCTGCTGCATTCGCCAATCCTAATTGGGAACCCACCGCTTCTGCAGCGCCCGTACTTCCCCCATTCACATCCCCAACCAAATGCAGTCGGCTGCATGAGAGGCATTTTCTTTATGTCCTTCCGAGTACCCCTACCCAGCGAACCCCCCCAAAAAAGATGTTGTGTCTGTAGAAAGCGCGGATATAGGCGTGACACCCGCTATTATTGTCCTTCTTGTCCTGACAATCCTGGTCTTTGCATTGGTGAATGTTTTGAACGCTACCATTCACTAGTTGAGTATTAGCGTAGGGTACAGCATTCCACAGACTAGGCACACTTTCACAGGGTCTCCCAAGATGCCATCGCATTTTGAGAGACCCGAACCTGGAATCGGTTACAGTTATAAAAGTTACAGTTACAAAAAAAAGTGTAAAAAAAAAAAAAACACATACAAAAATATAAAATAAAAAAAAATAGTTGTTTTATTGTTCTCTCTCTCTCTATTCTCTCTCTATTGTTCTGCTCTTTTTTACTGTATTCTATTCTGCAATGTTTTATTGTTATTATGTTTTATCATGTTTGCTTTTCAGGTATGCAATTTTTTATACTTTACTGTTTACTGTGTTTTATTGTTAACCATTTTTTTGTCTTCAGGTACGCCATTCACGACTTTGAATGGTTATACCAGAATGATGCCTGCAGGTTTAGGTATCATCTTGGTATCATTCTTTTCAGCCAGCGGTCGGCTTTCATGTAAAAGCAATCCTTGCGGCTAATTAGCCTCTAGACTGCTTTTACAAGCAGTGGGAGGGAATGCCCCCCCCCCCCCCCAACGTCTTCCGTGTTTTTCTCTGGCTCTCCTGTCTCAACAGGGAACCTGAAAATGCAGCCGGTGATTCAGCCAGCTGACCATAGAGCTGATCAGAGACCAGAGTGGCTCCAAACATCTCTATGGCCTAAGAAACCAGAAGCTACGAGCATTTTATGACTTAGATTTCGCCGGATGTAAACAGCGCCATTGGGAAATTGGGAAAGCATTTTATCACACCGATCTTGGTGTGGTCAGATGCTTTCAGGGCAGAGGAGAAATCTAGGGTCTAATAGACCCCAATTTTTTCAAAAAAAGAGTACCTGTCACTACCTATTGCTATGACAAGGGATATTTACATTCCCTGAAATAACAATAAAAATGATTAAAAAAAAAAAAAAAAAATGAAAGGAACTGTTTAAAAACAAGATAAAAAAAAATAATAATAAAGAAAAAAAAAAAAAAGCACCCCTGTCCCCCCTGCTCTCGCGCTAAGGCGAACGCAAGCGTCGGTCTGGCGTCAAATGTAAAAAGCAATTGCACCATGCATGTGAGGTATCACCGCGAAGGTCAGATCGAGGGCAGTAATTTTAGCAGTAGACCTCCTCTGTAAATCTAAAGTGGTAACCTGTTAAGGCTTTTAAAGGCTTTTAAAAATGTATTTAGTTTGTCGCCACTGTACGTTTGTGCGCAATTTTAAAGCATGTCATGTTTGGTGTCCATGTACTCGGCCTAAGATCATCTTTTTTATTTCATCAAACATTTGGGCAATATAATGTGTTTTAGTGCATTAAAATTTAAAAAAAGTGTGTTTTTTCCCCAAAAAATGCGTTTGAAAAATCGCTGCGCAAATACTGTGTGAAAAAAAAAAATGAAACACCCACCATTTTAATCTGTAGGGCATTTTCTTTAAAAAAATATATATAATGTTTGGGGGTTCAAAGTAATTTTCTTGCAAAAAAAAATTATTTTTTTATGTAATCAAAAAGTGTCAGAAAGGGCTTTGTCTTCAAGTGGTTAGAAGAGTGGGTGATGTGTGACATAAGCTTCTAGATGTTGTGCATAAAATGCCAGGACAGTTCAAACCCCCCCCAAATGACCCCATTTTGGAAAGTAGACACCCCAAGCTATTTGCTGAGAGGCATGTCGAGTCCATGGAATATTTTATATTGTGACACAAGTTGCGGGAAAGAGACAATTTTTTTTTTTTTTTTTTGCGCAAAGTTGTCACTAAATGATATATTGCTCAAACATGCCATGGGAATATGTGAAATTACACCCCAAAATACATTCTGTTGCTTCTCCTGAGTACGGGGATACCACATGTGTGAGACTTTTTGGGAGCCTAGCCGCGTACGGGACCCCGAAAACCAAGCACCACCTTCAGGCTTTCTAAGGCCGTAAATTTTTGATTTCACTCTTCACTGCCTATCACAGTTTCGGAGGCCATGGAATGCCCAGGTGGCAAAAAAAAACCCCAAATGACCCCATTTTGAAAAGTAGACACCCCAAGCTATTTGCTGAGAGGTATAGTGAGTATTTTGCAGACCTCACTTTTTGTCACAAAGTTTTGAAAATTGAAAAAAAAAATTTTTTTTTCTCGTCTTTCTTTATTTTCAAAAACAAATGAGAGCTGCAAAATACTCACCATGCCTCTCAGCAAATAGCTTGGGGTGTCTACTTTCCAAAATGGGTTTATTTAGGGGGGTTTGTGCCACCTGGGCATTCCATGGCCTCCGAAACTGTGATAGGCAGTGAAGAGTGAAATCAAAAATTTACACCCTTAGAAATCCTGAAGGCGGTGATTAGTTTTCGGGGCCCCGTACGCGGCTAGGCTCCCAAAAAGTCCCACACATGTGGTATCCCCCTACTCAGGAGAAGTAGCTAAATGTATTTTGGGGTGCAATTCCACATATGCCCATGGCCTGTGTGAGCAATATATCATTTAGTGACAACTTTGTGCAAAAAAAAAAAAAATTGTCACTTTCCCGCAACTTGTGTCAAAATATAAAACATTCCATGGACTCAATATGCCTCTCAGCAAATAGCTTGGGGTGTCTACTTTCCAAAATGGGGTCATTTGGGGGGGTTTTATGCCATCTGGGCATTTTATGGCCTTCAAAACTGTGATAGGTAGTGAGGAGTAAAATCAAAAATGTACGCCCTTAGAAATCCTGAAGGCAGTGATTGGTTTTCGGGGCCCTGTACGCGGCTATGCTCCCAAAAAGTCCCACACATGTGGTATCCCCATACTCAGGAGAAGCAGCTAAATGTATTTTGGGGTGCAATTCCACATATGCCCATGGCCTGTGTGAGCAATATATCATTTAGTGACAACTTTTTGTAATTTTTATTTATTTTTTTGTCATTATTCAATCACTTGGGACAAAAAAAATGAATATTCAATGGGCTCAACATGCCTCTCAGCAATTTCCTTGGGGTGTCTACTTTCCAAAATGGGGTCATTTGTGGGGGTTTTGTACTGCCCTGCCATTTTAGCACCTCAAGAAATGACATAGGCAGTCATAAACTAAAAGCTGTGTAAATTCCAGAAAATGTACCCTAGTTTGTAGGCGCTATAACTTTTGCGCAAACCAATAAATATACACTTATTGACATTTTTTTTACCAAAGACATGTGGCCGAATACATTTTGGCCTAAATATATGACTAAAATTGAGTTTATTGGATTTTTTTAGAACAAAAATTAGAAAATATAATTTTTTTTCAAAATTTTCGGTCTTTTTCCGTGTATAGCGCAAAAAATAAAAACGGCAGAGGTGATCAAATAACATCAAAAGAAAGCTCTATTTGTGGGAAGAAAAGGACGCAAATTTCGTTTTGGTACAGCATTGCATGACCGCGCAATTAGCAGTTAAAGCGACGCAGTGCCAAACTTAAAGTTTGTATATCATTTTTAAAAATCTGATATTCCATACATCTTATATCTTCTGCATTGCGAATGTGATGTGTCATCGAATCGTGCTTTTGTTTTTATTTTGGCCATTTACAGTGCCTTCGAAAATTTATTCATACTCTTTGAAATTTTCCACATTATGTCATGTTACAACCAAAAACGTAAATGTATTTTATTGGGATTTTATGTGATAGACCAACACAAAGTGGCACATAATTGTGAAGTGGAAGTAAAATGATAAAACATTTTTTACAAATAAATGTCTGAAAAGCGTGGCATGCATTTATACTTTGTAGAACCACCTTTCACAGCAATTACAGCTGCAAGTGTTTTTGGGGATGTCTCTACCAGCTTTAGCTCAAGCTCTGTCAGATTGGATGGAGAGCGTCTGTGAACAGCAATTTTCAAGTCTTGCCACAGATTCTCAATTGGATTTAGGTCTGGACTTTGACTGGGCCATTCTAACATATGAATATGCTTTGATCTAAACCACAGGTGTCAAACACAAGGCCCGCGGGCCGAATCCGGCCCTCCAGGCCATTTCATGTGGCCCTCGCACCTCTCCTGCAGCTGCAGGAGAGCTCCAGCCCTCCTCTGGTCCTCCTCCAGACTCTTACTTTCTGCTTTCAAGCAATGCATCCAGCTTCTTCCCAGCAGCAGCATAAGGAAAGGGGGGTGCACTGTGAGGGAGAGTGGAGGACTCAACTTCTGATGGTGAGGTGGCTCTTGATTTCTAATATAAGGGGAGGGGATGCGCTGGACATCTAATCTTACAGATACAACCGGCCCTTTTGAGGGCAATCATAATGCTGATGCCTCCCACAATGAAATTGAGTTTGACACCCCTGATCTAAACCATTCCATTGTAGTGCTGGCTGTATGTTTAGGGTTGTTGTCCTGCTGGAAGGTGAACTTCTGCCCCAGTGAGACTCTTATGCCGTGTACACACAACCGTTTTTTCCGTCGGAATGAACTCTGACGTTTTTTTCGACGGAGTTCCGCTGAAACGGACTTGCCTACACATGATCACACCAAAGTCAGATCGTATAGAACGCGATGACGTACGACGGGACTAGAAAAAGGAAGTTCAATAGCCAGTAGCCAATAGCTGCCCTTGCGTTGTTTTTGGTCCGTCGGAATAGCATACATACAAACGGTTTTCCCGATAGGAATTGATTACGTCGGAAAGATTTAAAACATGTTCTATTTCTAGGTCCATCAGAATTTTCGAAAGAAAAAGTCCGCTGAAGCCCACACACAATTGGAAATGTCCGACGGAATGATTCCGTCAGACCTTTTTTGCCGGAAAGTCCGGTCGTGTGTACACGGCATAACAGGTTTTCATCTAAGATTGCCCTGTATTTGTCTCCATCCATCTTCCTATCAACTCTGACCAGCTTCCCTGCCCTGCTGCAGAAAAGCATCCCCACAACATGATGCTGCCACCACCATCATGTTTCACAGTGGAGATGTCTTGTTCAAGGTGATATGCAGTGTTAGTTTTCTGTCACACATACCATTTTGCTTTTAGGCCAAAAAGTTAAATTTTGGTCTTATCTGACCAGAGCACCTTCTTCCACATGTTTGCTGTGTCCCCCACATGGCTTCTCACAAACATAAAACTGGACTTCTTATGGCTTTCTTTCAACAATGGCTTTCTTCTTGCCACTTTTCCATAAAGGCCAGATTTGTAGAGAGCACAACTATTAGTTGTCCTGTGGACAGATTCTCCCACCTGAGCTGTGGATCTCTGTAGCCCCTTCAGAGTTACCATGGGTCTCTTGGCTGCTTTCCTGATGAATGTTCTCATTGCCCGGCCTGTCAGTTTAGGTGGATGGCCATGTCTTGGTAGGTTTGCAGTTGTGCCATACTCTTTCCATTTTCTGATAATGGATTGAACAGTGCTCTGTGAGATGTTCAAAGCTTGGGATATTTTTTTATAACCTAACCCTGCTTTAAACATCTTCACAACTTTATCCCTGACCTGTCTGGTGTGTTCCTTGGCCTTCATGATGCTGTTTGTTCACTAAGGTTCTCTAACAAACCTCTGAGGACTTCACAGAGCAGCTGTATTTATACTGAGATGAAATTAAACACAGGTGGACCCTATTTACTAATTAGGTGACTTCTGAAGGCAATTGGTTTCACTAGATTTTAGTTAGGGGTATCAGAGTAAAGGGGGCTGAATACAAATGCACGCCACACTTTTCAAATATTTATTTGTAACAGATTTTGAAAACCATTTATCATTTCTTTCCACTTCACAATTATGTGCCACTTTGTGTTGGTCTATCACATAAAATCTCAATAAAATACATTTACTTTTCTTGGTTGTGACATTACAAAATGTGGAGAATTTCAAGGAGTATGAATACTTTTTCAAGGCACTGTATATAGTACAAAAGATCTGCTGTAATAATGCAACTTTAAGGCCCGTACACATTATCAGAAAATAATTGTACAATAATCTGATGCCACAGAGTCTTCTCCGGGGCTTCCCCATTGTGTCAGAGGGGGCGGGGTCACCTGTTTACGTCACTGGTTATATAAGAACTGCCCCACCGAATCTGGGGGGTTATAATCCTTAAAGCGGTTGTAAACCGCGGCTGTTATAAAAAACAAAACACTTGTAAGGCAATGGCATAATGTGCTAGTATGCATACTAGCACATTATGAATTACTTACCTTGGAATGAAGCCCTCCAGCGCTGTGCTGTCACTGCTGAAAGGGCTGACATCTACCCCTGGTCATGTGATTGCCTGGAGCCGTAATGACATCATTCCCTGCGTGCGGGAGCTCTCGGTTCTGGCACAAAGCTCTGAAGCAAGGTATGCCGGACCCTCAGAGCGCATGCGCCGGTGACGTAACTGGCTGAATCCAGGGTGAATATCTCCTAAATGGTGCAAGTTTAGGAGATATTAATATTACCTACAGATAAGCCTTATTATAGGCTTACCTGTAGGTAAAAATGTCCAAGCAGGGTTTACTACCGCTTTAAAAGTGGAAGAAAAGGCTACAAAATAATCCACCTTTAACCCTTTTGCTTCCAGGTCCATACATCGTACGGACCTGACAGTGGGGGGTATCACACACAATCCAGTGGCTGCAGCCACCGGGATTGTGTGTGAAACTGACAGGCAGACTCCTGTCTGTCAGGTGAGAGCATTCGTGAGGCTCCGCTGCCGTCTAATTGCTTGCACACACCCCGAAGCACCCAGTGTTGGTGGGTGGAGGGGAAGGAGAAGAGCGTCCGCTCTCCCCTCCTTGTTTGTGTGACCTGGAAAGCGACCCCTCTGGCATTCGCAGCAGGATCACTTTTATGGGCGGCGGGAGAGGTGCCCCCCCCCGCTGCTTCCCGGTAGTCTCCGCCGCTTACCGGAGCTGTCGGTAGCGGCAGAATCCATCCAATCCCCAGGATGGAAGGGCACTCTATGTCCTTGGAGGAACAGAGTGACGTCAAACTTTACTTCCACCCTCCAGCATTAAAGGGAAAATTTTATTTTTTGTTTCTTTTTTTTGTATTGCTTTTAAGTGTTTTTAAGCGTAAATGTGTGCTTTTAGGTGTAAATGTGAGATCTTTTTTTTAAAGGGACAGTGTAAAAATAAAAAACATAAAGCAAAATAAATAAGAAAAAATTAAATTTAAAGCACCCCGTTCCTCCGAGCTTGTGCACAGAAGCGAACGCATATGTAAGTCACGCCCACATATGTAAATGGTGTTCAAACCACACATGTCAGGTATTGCTGCAATCATTAGAGCCAGTGGAATAATTCTAGCCCAAGACCCCCTCTGTAACTCTAAACTAGTAACTTGTAGAAATTTTTAAACTTAGCCTATGGAGATTTTAAGTACCAAAGTTTGTAGCTGCTCCACGAGCGTGCGCAATTTTGAAGCAAGACATGTGAAGTATCAATTTACTTGGCATAACATTATCTTTCACATTATAAAAAATTAGGCTAACTTTACTGTTTTCTTATTTTTTTTTCCAAAACAATTGTGTTTGGAAGACCGCTGCGCAAATACAGTGTGACATAAAGTATTGCGATGATCTCCATTTTATGCTCTAGGGTCACTGCTAAAATATTATATTATATATATATATATATATATATATATATATATATATATATATATATATATATATATATATATAAATATATAAATATAAATAAATAAAATGTTTGGGGGTTCCAAGTAGTTTTCTAGCAAAAACAGATTTTACCTTGTAAACAACAAGTGTCAGAAATAGGCTTGGTCCTTAAAGTGGGGTTCCCATTTAAAAAAAAAAATTAAAAGTCAGCAGCTACAAATACTGCAGCTGCTGACTTTTATTCGGACACTTACCTGTCCCAGGGTCCAGCGATGCAGGGGATCGAAGCCCCGCTCGTCCCCGCCGGCATTTTAACTTTGGGCGCCCGGCTGTGGCTTCACAGCTGGGCACCCACTGCGCATGCACGAACCGCGCGCCGTCACTGGCCCCGTAATCATCTGGGACTGTGTTTTTTTTTTTTAAGCACATTACTAATTTTTTTTTGGGGGGGTGGAACTCTACTTTAAGTGGTAAAGAGAACCAGTGGGGGCGTGGCTTGCGGCATATTTTGTAGGTAGGGTGGTGTGACCCCTGCACCAAAAATCAGGGCTAATATCCTGTTTACACCGTCCTGATACAGCGCAACTATACATCTTCTACTCTGCTAGCAGCCCGGCTACAAAACCGTGCCATCGGTGCCTGTAATCCCACGGCACACATGTCACGAAAGGGAGGAAAGGACTCCCAGCCCGCGGCAGACCATGCGGGGCAAGATGGTGGCCGGCCCCAGCGCTCGGCTAAAGAAGCAGCCGTGAAGCTCTTCGCCAAGACGCCTGGGAAGGACAACCACCCTAAGATGCCTTCCCTCACCCTGGCAGCCGCCGACCTTAAACCCCTTCCTGAAGATCCGGAGGCTGTCTGGCCAGAGGATTCTGAAGCTGCTCCCACCTGGGACACAATTAGTAATACCATCCCTACTGACATATCTGGGATATCTTTGCTACGGTCACCTCTTATAACATTTCTATCACTTCCCTGACATCTGAGATCAAGGGGGTAAAACTAGAACTAAACCTGGTCAGGCAAGACATGCAGAAGCTGCGAGACCGCACTGCAGCCCTGGAAGACAGAATGGGTAATGTGGAAGATGATGTAGCACCATTGCAGAGAGTTTCGCCATATGAAATCAATTATTACAGGTCATGAAACCCGCTTAGAGGATGGGGAACAGACAAAGACGCAATATTGTCTGGGCAGTAGGCATACCGGAGAAGATGGAGGGGAAAAATCCGGTGGCGTTCATGGAAAAATGGCTTCTTGACATGTTTGGTAGAGACTCCTTCTCCCCCATGTTTGCCATAGAGAGGGCCCATAGAGTCCCGCCCAGACGGTCAAAACCTGTTGAACCCCCAGATCATTTCTTTTCAAGCTGCTCAATTTCAAAGACCAGGATGCTATACTTTCCCAGGCCAGAACCAAGGGCCACTTGATGAAAATGGATAATGCACGCATATCGTTTAACCCTAATTTCTCTGTTGATCTTCAGCGTCGGAGAGCAAAGTTCACTGACGTAAAGAAGCGCCTCAGAAGATTTGATGTCACTTACGCCATGCTATACCCTGCCAAGCTTCTATTTGCGGCAAATGGCAAAACACAATTCTTTGATAACCCTGCTAATGCATCCCAACGACTGGATCCTATGGAACATACTCTTAGAAAATGATCTGCGCCCGTGGCCTGAATGTCCGGCCTCCTGTTATTACTGGGTAAAGATTCTGTTTGAGAAGATTTGTATACGTTATACTCCTACTTCTGTTTTTCCTTTTAAGGCGGTGAGGAGTCCCTGAGTAGTTTATCCATGCTACATCCTCCCAAATACTTGGATTGCAAGTCCCTTTGAATCAGCTTTGGAACTGAGATGTTGGGCCCCAACTTAACACTGTCCTGCGTGGACATTCCCTATGTTCCCTGTCTCCCTAACTGTTTTGAGGATACCGTGATTTTCTTTTTTAGTTATTGGTTATTTTTCTTTTTCTTGCCTACACTGGCCCTTGCTGGTTGCAGGGAATATGACCTGCTTTTTTGTGTTTATTGAACAGGAATAATTTCCTCCCGGAAGAGACTATTGTTCAACTATCTAGAATTTGCTTGGAGTGTCCTACTGTCCCCAACTCTACTGTGTTGCTCTGGGAAGCCCCCTAGTGACTGTCTACACGTGATGTTGCCCCTTTTGTTTACCCCTCCATGGATTATGGGGGACCCTGCTCTGTTTCACCTATGCCCTTTTTTGTTCCCATGGCTAATGTATGTACTCTGATCTCGTGGAATGTTAGAGAGCTGGGTAATGGAGTGAAACGGGTGGCTCTTTTCTCTACGGTGAAGGCCCACAAACCAGCTGTGGTGTGGCTACAGGAAACACACTGGCAAGCCACTTCTATTTCTATGCTTAAATACCGCAGCTACCCCACCCAGTTTCACTGCACTCACACAACCTACCCCAGAGGTTTCAGCATTCTTATTTCACATGCCGTTTCCTTTCAGTTATTGCATTCCCTAATAGATGACCAGGGACAACATATTTTCCTGCTATGCAAATTAGCAGGGATAGTGTGTATTGTGGCAAATATATACGTCCCTCCACCCTTCTCTTTCGACAGCCTGAAATGCTTGACACAATTTATAGCTGTATACTCCAACGTCCCTATATGGGTGCTGGGGGATTTCAATAACATTCTGGACAAGCAGATGGATAGATTTTCTCCTAGAGCTAGCGGTGGCCCCCCACCCGGGGGTCCTACCCCTTTTGCTCAATTTCTTGCGGAAATACGCTTGAGGGATGTGTGGAGGGATAGACACCCCAATGTGCAATGTTTTTCTTGCTATTCAGCTTCTTACAAATGTCTCTCCCAGATAGATATGTGTTTAGACAACAACTTGGCACATCAGATGGTCGGCTCAGTGCTGTATGCTCCTCGAAACATCTCCGACCATTCCCTTCTCAGTGTCCACATGACTTTGCCTCCAAGCTTAAGCAAGCACCAACTATGGAAGGTCAGCCCTTTCTGGTTTACGCTTTTCCCGACCCCCACTCCCATCCCCAAATCAATTGGGGAGTTCTTGAAACACAACAGAGCCTCGACTAGGTCCATAGTGGTTTGGGATACCCTAAAGGCCCATCTACATGGTTTAATTATTATGCAGATCTCTGCTATTAAAACAAAAACAAAAGAATGCGAGAACCTTGTACTTAGCGAAGCTGCCAAAGCGGAGGAATTATATATTGCTGCTCCCTCATCAGAGTCTGAGCGCAGCAGCTGTACTTCAATGAAGGGGAACACACATGACACCTGCTAGCAATGATAACTAGGGTCCAACAGTGACGAACCCACATAGAGGCCATCCAAAATGTAGAGGGTGGTATTGTTGCGAACTTGGTGCATAAGGACCAATCTGGCTTCATCCCTGCCCAATCCACTGTGTTAAATATCCGTAGGCTCTTCTTGAACATTCAAAACATGTGGACAACCTGGGCAATAGGGCCATTTTTTCCCTCCATGCTGCCAAAGCTTTTGACAGCGTCGAGTGGCATTACCTGTGGGAGGTGCTTGGCCTGGGTGAGAGATTCATATCTTGGATTCAACTTCTATATGCAGCACCTACGGCAAGAATAAGGCTTAATGATACCTTGTCGGAATCCTTCCCTTTGTTTCGGGGTACATGACAGGGGTGCCCTTTGTCGCCCCTGTTGTTCGCCCTTGCATTGGAACCTCTGGCAGCTATGGTGAGGGCTTCCCCGAATATAATGGGATTTCAGAGAGGTCAGCGGGGAAAATAAAATCTCACTGTACGCAGACAACACTCTGTTATATCTCAGTGACACGGAGGGCTCTCTTTTCCATTTCCCTATATGTCCCTGTTGCCCTCACAGTCTCCTTTGGAGCGGCGCGTGCTTCGTGACGGCCTTTTCATTTGTCCCTGCCGTCTTCCGCCGTGTTCTGCGCATGCGCCGGTGGCCGGGACTTCCTGGTCCTTTTGGAAAGGAGCAGGGCGCGTGTCTCTTTGCCCTCATGCACTAGGCTCAGGACATAGGCATTTCCTCTGCCTCTGCCCCTCCCTACTTATTTCCCTAGCAGCCTCAGTGGGACGCCTGAAGCTGCCTGGAGAGGTTGTCCTACTGAGAGCTCCAGGAAGGGATACATTCTGTTTATAAAGGTGGGTAAAGTTTTTAAAAAAAAAGAAACTTAAACAAAAAACAATATATAGGAAAATATCCCCTTAGTCAAGTAAGGACCTAGCCCGTTAACCCTTGCATATTCTTTTCTTAGCTGCTTCTTCTGCTAGCCGCCTAAGATGAGCCATTCGCCACTCGAACAAGATCCTACTCTACATTTAATGTAAGGGCCTACCTCCAGGTAAGTTTACACATGTAAAAAAAAGAGTGCACTGAGGCTGGTACTCTTATGTATTTCAGCCCTGTATGCCAGAAGATATCCAAGAGGACCTCAAGGCGACATGAAGACTCTGACGATTCTACTCCCAGCAGGGAAAGGTCATCCAGGCTCGGACATCATAGAAGTGGCAGGAACTCATCGGCCAAAAGACGCCAACATTCACGTTCTCCGAGACCTAGATCCCCAAGATGTCAGGCCTGTGGGCCACCCCACTACCAGACAAAATGGTCTGCCGAAATTGTCCCAGGGACTATGCAGTGGACAGAGAGTCCGAAGGACTGCAGGTGGCGGACCTACTTAAGAAAGCAGTCAAAGATTCTCTTGCAGAGTTGGTAGTGACAATGGCATCGCAATGGCCAGCCTCTCCACCTCAAGAAGAAACAGTTGATGCATCCCTTCCCGGGCCGTCCACAGGTGAAACCTCCCACCCGACGGCTGCTTCCACCTCTTAACATCTGGAGGAGAACTCCATTTCGGGGGATTCCTCTGACGACCTAGATGCCTCAGGTTTTGCTTTCTCCATGGTCAAGCCTTATGTACAGGTGGTAAAACAAGCAAACGGCTGGGAAGAATCTGACACAAGAACTCAAAAACGTACTTCACTTTTCTAAAACGTCAGATTTTTTTCTTCCCGCTCATGGACGAGATCAGAGACGTGATTGAGGAGGAGTGGAAAAAGATGGAGAAAAGATTCTCCCTTAATCGTCTGGGAAAGCTACAGTGCCTTGCAAAAGTATTCACCCCCTTGGCATTTTTCGCGTTTTTGTTGCCTCACAACCTGGAATTAACATGGATTGTTTGAGAATTTGCATCATTTAATTTACAGAATATGCCAACTACTTTGAAGATGTTTTTTTTTATTGTGAAGCAAACAACAAATAGGACAAAATAACAGAAAAATTGCGCATAACTATTCACCTCCCTTAAGTCAATACTTTGTAGAACCTTTTGCAGCTATCACAGCTCCAAGTCGCTTTGGATAAGTCTCTATGAGCTTGCCACATCTTACCACTGGGATTTTTGCCCATTCCCCCTTGCAAAACTGCTCCAGCTCCTTCAAGTTGGATGGTTTGCACTTGTGAACAGCAATCTTTAAGTCTGACCACAGATTTTCTATTGGATTGAGGTCTGGGCTTTGACTAGGCCATACCAACACATTTACATGTTTCCCCTTAAACCACTCAAGTGTTGCTTTAGCAGTGTGTTTGGGGTCATTGTCCTGCTGGAAGGTAAACCTCCATCCTAGCCTCAAATCACACAGAGTGGTACAGGTTTGGCTCAAGAATATCTCTATATTTAGCACCATCCATCTTTCCCTCAACTCTGACCAGTTTCCCAGTCCCGACTGCTAAAAAACATCCCCACAGCATGATGCTGCCACCACCATGTTTCACTGTGGGGATGGTGTTCTTTGGGTGATGTGTTGGGTTTGCGCCAGACATAGTGTTTTCTCTGATGGCCAAAAAGTTCAATTTTAGTCTCATCAGACCAGAGCACCTTCCTCTATACAGTCTCCCACATGCCTTTTCGCAAACTCAAAACGTGCCATTTTGTTTTTTGCTGAAAGTAATGGCTTTCTTCTAGCCACTCTGCCATAAAGCCCAACTCTATAGAGCGTACGGCTTATTGTCGTCCTATGTACAGATACTCCAGTCTCTGCTGTGGAACTCTGCAGCTCCTCCAGGGTTACCTTAGATCTCTGTGCTGCCTCTCTGATTAATGCCCTCCTTGCCCGGTCCGTGAGTTTTGGTGTGCGGCCGTCTCTTCGCAGGTTTACTGTTGTGCCATGTTCATTCCATTTGGTATGATTGATTTGATGGTGCCCCTAGGGATCATCAAAGATTTGGATATTTTTTTAACCTAACCCTGACTTATACTTCTCAACAACATTGTCCCTTACTTGTTTGGAGAGTTCCTTGGTCTTCGTGGCAGTGTTTGGTTAGTGGTGCCTCTTGCTTAGGTGTTGCAGCCTCTGGGGCCTTTTAAAAAGGTGTGTGTATATATAATGACAGATCATGTGACACTAATGCCACGTGCACACGGTCCGACTTTCTGATGAGAAATGTTTGATGTGAGCTAGTTGTCGTAAAGTCAGACCGTGTGTATGGTCCATCGAACATTTGCTGTCGGAATTTCCGCACACAGATGTTTGAGCGCAGGTACTCAAATTTTCCGTCAACAAAACTTGTTGTCAGAAAGTCTGATCGTGTGTACACAAGTCCGTCCCACAAAAGTTCACGCATGCTCTGAATCAAGCAGAAGGAGCCGCACTGACTATTGAACTTCCTTTTTCTCAGCTCATTTTATGTTTTGTACCTCACCGCGTTCTCACATTCTGAATTTTTGGCCAACATTTGTGTGACCGTGTGTATGCAAGGCAAGTTTGAGCCAAAATCCTTCGGAAAAAAATCCACGGTTTTGTTGGCTGAAAGTCCGATCATGTGTACGCGGCATTAGATTGCACACAGGTGGACATAATTTCACTAATTATGTGACAACTGAAGGTAATTGGTTGAACCAGAGCTTTTGATGGGCTTCATAACTAAGGGGGTGAATACATACGCACATGCCATTTATCATTTTTTTTATTTCTGAAAAATAGTTTTATGTATCTATTTTTCTAATTTTACTTCACCAACTTAGGCTATTCTGTTCTGATCCATCACATATAATTTAGATTAAAAAAACATTGAACTAAAGGCTGTAATGTAACAAGATAGGTAAAAAGCCAAGGGGGTGAATACTTTTGCAAGGCACTGCATACCCACTCTCAGAGACGAACTCTGCAATGCTGAAAGGTCCACCAATAGTGGATGCAGCCGTAGTGAGGTTGGCAAAGAACATCACGTTACCCATGGAAGACTGAACTTCGTTTAAGGATCCACTAGACAGAAGAATAGATCTCAACCTCAAAAAGGCTTACCAGATGGTGTGCAATGCTTGTAAACCTGCAATAGCCCTGACTTCAGTGTCCAATGCACTGCGTGTTTGGACAGATAAGAAAGAAGAAACAGCAGTCCGGCAAGATATCCCAAAGGAGGACATCATCAAGGCCTTAGTTGAGCTAAAGCTCTCGGCAGACTTTATTGGGGAAGCCGCTATCGACTCAGTCCGATGCTCTGCAAGGTCAATGCTCCACGCAGTGATGGCCTTATGGCTGAAGCCATGGTCGGTGGATGTTGCCTCAAAACAAAACTAGTGTAAGATACCATTTGACGGCAAAGCCTTGTTCGGGGAGACATTGTATAAGGCCATCTCTCGCGACACAGACGGAAAATCAGGCCTGTTACCCCAAGACAGATGACCTAGGTGCACCAGGGCATTCACGCCCAGATTTCAACACTTCAAGAAAAAGGACTACAGGTAGTCCAGACAGGGGAAAGGCTTTAGACAGAATTGGAGAAGCACGCAGTTAACCTTCCCCAAGACATGTAGACAGAGACCCTTGCCTACCCCACAGGATTCTACTAGATCCTTTTGATGCCAGGCCAACCCAGGCAATCCCAGTGGGTGCCAGACTTAAACAATTCTCGAAAATCTGGGGACAAAAGTACAGAGACCCCTGGGTGGTCTCCACAGTCAAATATGGTCACTTTTGGACATTTCTAGACAAACCCCCCCAAGGACTTCTTTACTCTAACAAGGGTATCAAAGTCCCCTCAAAAAGCGGAAGCTCTACACCTGTTTCTTCTCTCCTTGCAGGAACAACAAGCAGTGGTACCGGTGCCTCCATCCGAAAAATTTTCAGGTTTCTACTCTACACTGTTCCTAGTTCCCAAGAGAAACGGGGGTCGGAGACCCGTGATAGACCTAAAAAGACTATTCCTAGAAATATTCAAGATGGAGTCACTACAAACAATTATCCGTGTAATCCAAGAGGGGGACTGGATGCTGTTGATAGATCTGCAGGATGCCTACTTGCACATACCTATACTCCCACCATTTCAGAAATATCTGAGGTTTGCGGTGGGGCAAGTACACCTTCAATTCCAGAGCCTCCCGTTCGGCCTCTGCACGTTGCCCAGAGTTTTCACGAAGACCCTAATCATAGCCCCTCTAAGAGAATTAGGTTTCAGAGTATATCACTATTTGGATGATATTCTCCTACTGGCGAAGGATCCAGCCCAGTTAGTGGAACACAAGAGCCTTTTGTTGTCAACGCTAGCAGAATTCGGCTGGAAGATAAACCAGGAGAAGAGTCACCTTTCTCCAACCCAGGAGATGGTTTATGTAGGCGCATTATTCAATACAATGAATGGAACAGTATCCCTCCCACCTCAGAAGGTGACATGCATTATTCGGAAGATGAAGAAAGTGAGCCTGATAGGACTGATGTCATCATGTATCCCCCTGGTCCCTTGGGCCCATTGGCATCTGAGACATTTTCAGTTGGAATTCTTGAGGCTTTGGAACAGACGGCGTCTATCCCAACCCATACACCTAAAAAGGCTAATGCTCAGGAGTCTACATTGGTGGATAAAGAAACACATGCTTATGAAATTGCGTCTATTAGGGCATATCAACTGGATCACAATTACCACAGACGCCAGTGCAGCAGGCTGGGGGGAACACTGCAACCAGATTTCAGTGCAGGGAAAATGGTCCTTCCGCACAACAGGCCTGGTATCAAATATCCTAGAAATCAGGGCAGCCTACCTTGCATTACTAGCCCTAAAATTCGAGATTACGGGGAAGCCAGTACTTCTTCGAATGGACAACAAGGCTGCAGTCTCTTACATACACCAACAAGGGGGGGCACACAGCAACTCCCTACTGAGGGAGGTGGAACCCATTATTCTATGGGCGGAAAGGAATCTAAGACACCTAGGGGCGGTCTATCTTCCTGGTTGTGTAAACTCAAGAGCCGACCGTCTATCTCGCAGGTTCGTGGATGCCAACCAATGGTCTCTGCACCCAAAGATTTTCGATTGGATTGTAGACCAGTGGGGTCTCCCCAAGCTGGACCTATTCGCAACAGCGATCAATACCAAGCTACCAAGGTTCATCTCGAGGCTCCCTCCCCGGCCTCTCATCCCAAAAATTCCTGACGAGACTTATGATAGAAACCACATCGGTAATAACAGTCCTACCATACTGGCCGAGACGCCCTTGGTTTCCCACGGCAATGTACCTGAGTATCCAGCCTCCAATCAAGATTCCAATAATACCTTTTCTCCTGTCACAGGAATGTCACACCCATCCGGATCCCCACAGGTTGAATCTTCACATCTGCGGCTGAGAGGCAAAGGTTCCAATCCTTTGGGTGCTCCATCAAAGTTATTGCAACCCTGCTCAGGGCAAGAAAGCCATCAACAAAAGGTATATATGACAAAGTGTGGAACAAATTCAGGGCTTTCGCGATGGGAAGAAGCTTCAATCCGGATTGAAAACAGAAAATTGTACCATACTTACCGTAATTTTCTTTTCCTGGTGCCTATCCATGGCAGCATACAATCCCACCCTTGGTAATCTATATTACAGAGAATGCTGGGGCTGCGCTAACCATTTCTTTTATGATATTCACTAATCCTGAGGGAGGAGCCAAGGCGGAGCTTGTCACAGGTATGCTGCCATGGATAGGCACCAGGAAAAGAAAACTACGGTAAGTATGGTACAATTTTCTGTTTTTTTTTTTTACTAGTAATGGCAGCGATCAGCGACTTAGGTGCAGACCAAAAAAGGGTCCTGCACGAGTTTGGTCCGAATGCGATGCAAATTCACACATACAATCTGTATGGCTGAATTTACATCGCACAGACATCGCATGTGATTTGCACGGTGCAGTGCGAATCACATGCTATGTCTGACATCGCAGCAGTGGGAACTGACCTTTATAGTGGGACTGCGATATTGCGGCGGACACCTGACTGACACTTGTGACTCTTTTTGTGGACCAGCGATCATTGCTAAAAAATATGCACTGTCACTGTACTAATGACACTGGCAGGGAAGGGGTTATCAGGGACGATCAAAGGGTTAACTGTGTTCCCTGGGAGTGCTTTCTAACTGTGTGGAGGGTGGTTGTACTTTAGGAAGGCAGAGATCCGTGTTTCTGCTTAGCAGAAACAGAAGTGTAGCGCTGGTAGATTTTTCAATCTACCGCTTATAGGTAAATTTAGTGGGTTACCTGTTCATATATAGTCAGATTTAGCCTCTGTTCCAGTTTGGCTGTGTTGCATGTAGTTTCACACTGTGCCTGTGGGTGTCGTTGTCGCCATAGGTCGGTGTTGGAGAGGCAACATGTTAAAGCGTATAAGTGCTCCTCTGTCCCGGAGATAACTCGGTGGAGGTGGTCCTCCGAGTTGCATTCTGGGAGAGGGTATTTATGGGACAGACGCCATGTTTTAGGGTCTTTTCGTTCCACCTGCTGGCCCTCCTAGCCGACAGGTATGTGTTAGGAGTACTACCTCGTGGTCCTCCGACCTGGAGGACCACGTTGCTGCAGCGTGTGGGTGGGCCCAGAAGCCTCTCTGGAGCCTACCACAGCAGCGAAGGAATGGTCCTGTGCTGTCTGTCCTACGGGATGAAGCTGGACAACCGAGAACATCCCAGGGGAGGACCCGTCTGGAAGGATCATGCAGAGTGCTGGTCTGGAGAGGGGCCTGGTGACTCAGTTGGAGGACGCATCCTAAAAGTTAACCTACCACATAGTACTGCCGGGTCGGATTAAAGGTTCTAGTGCTGTGTTTGCTGTTCATCGTAAACCATTACATCCTGTGGCAGAGGATCGTACGGGTTTCTATTACATTCAAGTCTGTGGCAGGGAGGAGGCGGGACCGGATGTGGATGGAGGAGTGAGTCAGTGAGGAGCGGCGTGAGTGCTCTCCTCACCCCACCTACAGCTTGGTAAACTTCAAGGTTTCCTCTGGCAGGTATGCGGATTCACTACCTGCCACCGGTAACCCACTACATGCTACCTACTATCGCCTGAAACCAGTTGATGCGACTGTGGGTCGGTGATATGCAGGCTCGTGCCGGGTGTTCCTACCTGAAGTGGTGCCTTCTCCCCTAAGAAGCCGGGTCCTCCGGCCGCTTGTCAGGTACCGCTGGAGCTGGAGCTGTGGAGACCCGGAAGTAAAGCCGCGACACACGGAAACAGCTGAGACACTCACAAGGTGTCAGCAGGGATCGCTGAGGCCGTTGTAAGCGGCATTGGGAGGGAAGCTGAGCTGAATGTTGAACGGGATAACGGGACAACAGACGGGTTGAGAAGACTCTGACCCTGTGTATTCCGAGGAGGGATCCATCCATCCAGCTGGAGGGCGAATCTTTGGAGGGGTGAGTGGAAACCTAAAATGTGAAGTGGGACTGAAGGATGTGCTGCTATCTATTATAATAGACGCCCCTTATGCTTCAACTCTTGGGAAAAAAGCTTAAATAAATCATAGAACTTGTGGGACTTGCTGATGATAGGAAAAGTGGCTGTGGTACATTGTAATACACCAGCTCATACAGTGGTATACTATATTTAGAAGTTTTAAACTCAGAGCTATACCAGCCGAAACGTTGGAAAGCTGGAAATATTCCTAAAAGCTCCCCCGCTATACAAGATATTTTCCTATATTGACTATACTGACTCCCGGCCCCCTCACGCACTGTTGTAGCACGTTAAACACTACAAATCAGTTGTGGCCGGAGGGGTTAAAAATGTCGACAAGAAGGAAGGGAGATGAGCAGACAAACATGGAAGCTATGGGGTCCCAGTCTCTGCGATCAGCCAAAGAGAAAGAAAAAGACAAAGATAAAGGTGGTGTGTCAGTGGTGGCAGGGGCAACGGCAGCTGCGGTGGCGGCAACTGCAAAATTAGAGAAACTGGTTAATATAACAGACCATACACCAACGAAAGGGGGTCAGCAGGTACAAAGCAAAACAGCGTCAGACAGGAAGAGCCTGGGCCAGATAAACACACTCCCAAATAGTACCACAACAAGGAACCTCCCAAACAAAGGTGTGAGTATGGTGGGGAAAACAATAGAAACAAGTAATACCCAGACACATGCAACGGAAGGTGAACCAACCCTTAAGGAAATCCTTACTGCAGTTAACGCATGCAAACAATCTCTGAGCAATATGGCGGATCAAATGAAAGATATGAGGGAGGAACTAGCCCATGTAAGCCAAGATCTAAAGAAAATGGCAGAAAGAGTGACAGAAACAGAAGGGAGAATAAGCCGGCTGGAAGACGACTTAGACCCAATGAAACAAGAGTTAAAAGCACAGAAAGATCAGATAAAAAGGCTCATGGAAAAATTCGACGAAATGGAAAATAGACTCAGGAGAGACAATGTGAGGATAGTTGGGCTCCCAGAGAAGAGCGAGGGATCGGACCCGGCAGGCTTCGTGGAAAAATGGCTAATTGAGACTTTTGGGAAAGAAACATTCTCACAGCAGCTCTCCATTGAAAGGGCACATAGAGTTCCATTTAGACCCCCTGCTCAGGGTAGCCCACCAAGAGCGTTGTTATTGAAGTTTTTAAACTATAAGGATAAGGTGACCCTTCTCCGAATGGCTAGGGAAAGGGGGAATTTGTATTATAATGGAGCCAAAATATCAATGTACCCTGACTTTTCACCTGAATTGCAGAAGCGCAGGATGGAATTTCTGGGTATCAAGCGTAGCCTGCAAATGTATGACATCACGTATGCTCTCCTTTACCCCGCCAGGCTTCGGGTAAATGCGCTGGGGGGAAGCCAGATCTTTGAATCCCCGGAGAGAGCGCGGGCATGGTTGGAAGAAAAGAAAGATCAGCTTTTGCCGAAATAAATGGGGGCTGTAAATGTAAATGAGGAAGGAAAGAATATAAAAAAGATATAATTTTATATGTGTGGGGTGGGGGGACTCACAGGGTTGTTGTAAAACAAGATAGGGTTTTGTATGGGTGAGGGACGGAAGATAGGCAGGGGGGGTGGGGGGAGGGGAGGAGGATGGAGGGTAAGAAGAGTAGGGGTAGAGGAGTGGGTGATGGTCATTAAAAAAGCCTACAAGGGGGACCTAGAGTGGTGTGGGGGGGGAGGGGAGGGATGGGGGAGGTGGGAAGAGGAGGGTAACGATTATAATATGAAGATACAAAAAGGGCACGCTTGCACTTTAAAAAAGAAAAACAATTATGTCTTTCCACAAGGTTGCACTGAATACACTAGTAAATTATAAACAGTTATGGACAAATATGTACGTTAGGTGTATTATACATAGGTCCTTAAGACTTGAAGTCACTAAAATAAAAAGGCTGTGGGATGGGGAAAAACCCCTCTTTTCAGCAGAGATAAGCACTCCAGTTAGTTGGGAATGTAAAGCGTTAGGGAGAGGACCTAGTGGTGGGGTGGTAGTTCTCCTTTTTCCTTTTTTTTTTTTTTTTTTTTTTTTTTTTTATCTTTTTTTTTTTTCTTCCTTTTCTCTCTACTTCTTTTCTGTCTGCTGATGTCATGCTCGCCTCAATTACGGCCTTTTCCCCTTAACTTAAAATCTCCTGTTCATAAACACAAGTAATAAATCATGGTCCTGAACATTGGATCATGGAATGTTAGAGGGTTGGGTTCCCCTGCTAAACGAGCAGCTGTATACGATGGTTTAGATACACTCAAAGTCGAAATTGCCTGTCTGCAAGAGACACACCTGACAAAAGATACAAAAAATAACTTATGGAAGAAGAGATATCAACAGCAGTTCCACTCTACATATACCTCCTACTCTAGAGGGGTATCAATTTTGATTGGTAGTGGGGTAGCGTTCACTTGCAGACAGTGCAGGATAGACGATGAGGGGCGGTATGTGCTCCTGCACTGTGTAATGGAGAATCTGGAATGTGTACTGGCTAATTTATATATCCCGCCCCCGTTTAAACTGGATATTATGTACAATCTTATGGAATTTATAACTGACAAGGCTGAATTGCCAGTTATAATTGTCGGGGACTTCAACATGGTTTTGGACAATAAAATAGATAGATTCCCTGGGGGGAAACAGAGTCAACGAAAGCAGGAAAACCGGTTGAAACAATTCCTTCAAGAAGCAGGGTTGCTTGACATGTGGAGAATACGGAACCCGAGGGTTCAGCAGTTCTCGTGCTACTCGAGCTCCTGTGCTTCGCTGTCAAGGATAGACTTAGTTCTAGGTAATGGCTTAGCATCACAAAAAATAAATAACATAAATTATCACCCTAGAGGGGTATCGGACCACTCTCCACTCATAATCTCGATAAACCCGGGTCATAAGAAAACCTATAGAACATGGAAGTTGAACCCAGCTTGGCTGGAAGTAATAGAGAACCAGGAGGGGGTAATAGTAGAATTGAAAGAATTCATAAAGTTTAACTCGGGCACCACATCAAGGGGGGTGCTGTGGGATACACTGAAGGCATACTTAAGGGGCCTACTCATACAGAAGGTGTCAAAAATTAAAAAAACGTCCCGGGATTGGGAGGAGCGGTTTAAGAGGGAACTAATGGCTGCTGAAAGAGAGTACACAAATGAACCTTCCCCTGAAAAACAGAGAGAGTGGGAAAATAAACAACAAAGGTATAAAGATATAATAATTAGGAAAGTAGAAAATAAAAGGGCATTCCAGAAACAAGTCATGTACGGAGAAGGGGAAAAAGTAGGAAAGATACTGGCCCAAATAGCTAGGTCCGGCTCCCCCCCATCCGTGGTCCCGGTCATTAAGACCTTGGCAGGTGAGACAACATCCCAATTGGAAATGATTACGGAAACATTTAAACAATACTACAAGAGGTTATATAAATCTAGTGGGACCAGGGATGAGGGGGAAATGGACAAATTTTTTCAAGACATAGACATACCAACACTGGAGGAGATGGATGTTGATGAATTGGAAAGACCAATTACTATAGAAGAGATTAAAATGGCAGTATCAGAAATGGCCAATCATAAATCACCAGGTCCCGATGGCCTCCCAGTCGAGATATACAAACAGTATGGGGAGGTACTACTTCAGGAACTTTTGGGCGTTTTCAACTGGGCAAAAGAGCAAGGGAGGTTACCCACTTCAATGACAGAAGCCACAATAATAGTAGTGCATAAAGAGGGGAAAGATCCCCTAGACCCTGGGTCATATAGACCTATATCATTGCTCTGTGCAGATGTAAAAATCTTAGCAAAAATGTTAGCTACCAGAGTGAAGAAAGTGATTCATAAAATAGTTCACCCGGACCAGATGGGATTTATACCCCATCGAACAACCAGCATGAATATCAGGAGAGTTCTGTTGAACTTGCAGATCCCCACGGTAAACAGAGGCTCGAGAGCAATGCTTCTGTTGGACGTGGTAAAAGCATTCGACAGCGTAGAATGGGAATATGTCTGGAGGGTATTAAAAGAGTACGGTTTTGGTCCCTCATTTACCAACTGGGTTAAAATACTGTATAATGAACCAAATGCAAAAGTAAAAGTCAATAATGATTATTCGACTGGGTTTAAACTGGAGAGGGGATCGAGGCAGGGATGCCCTTTGTCTCCCATGATTTTTGCCCTAGCTATGGAGCCACTGGCCACAACAATAAGGCAAGATAGGAAAATAGTGGGGTTCCAGAGGGGGGATGGCGAGGAGCGGATCGCATTGTATGCGGACGACGTCCTCATATTCATGGGAGACACAGAGGGATCTCTGAATCAAGTAATGGATATATTTTCAAGGTTTGGGAAAATATTGGGATTATCCATAAACTGGGAAAAATCAGTTTTGTTGCCATTAGACCCTGATAGTATAGACACCCCCTCAAGCAATAACAAGTTAGAAACAAAAACGCTAACAAAATATCTAGGTATTAAGATAACTAAGGACCCAGAGAGTTACTTAGATAATAACTTAGCCCCGCTGTTAAAAAAATTTAAAGATAAGATTGAAATATGGAAAGGCCTCCCGCTATCAACGGCGGGGAGGTGCAATTTAATTAAAATGCTATGGCTCCCCCAATTGTTGTATATAATGCAGAACTCACCAATATGGATAAGTAGGAAGTGGTTTGATAAAATAGAAACAATATTTAGAGACCTTATATGGAAAGGGGGATCCCCTAGGATAAGATTGCAGACCTTACAACTACCCACGCGGGAAGGAGGGATGGCAGTACCGCACCCCCGTAGTTATTTCTTGGCAGCCCAGTTACAGCACTTGGGGAAAAATAGCAATGAGAGATTGACGATCACGGGTGCCCCCCATAGGACAGTGATAGAGACTTTGGAAGCAAACTCTTTTGTATATAAAACCCCTACGGTTAAATTGATAAAAAAAGTTTGGAGAAATGTCAAAGCACTGTTGGGAACGAGAGGTTGGATCAAACACACTCCCTTGTGGAACAATAAGAATCTACAAGAACTACAAGAAATAGGAACAATTAAAATATGGGAAAAAAGAGGAATAGAGAAATTAGCTCAGCTATATAATCAAACCTTACTTAAACCCTTTTCCGCATTAAAAAAAGAATTTGATATACCAGATAGCTCATTATATAATTATATACAAGTTAAACATGCCCTTAAAAGACAGTTTGGGGACCAGGGTCCCGACTGGAACGAGTCCATCGTGCTTCAGAAACTGGGTGACCAGGAGGACCAACGGGGGTTTATAGCTGAAATATACCCACACATCTGTAAAAACAGCATAGAGGCCCCGGAAAAACTTAAAAGTAGAGGGAAATGGGAGAGTGAGCTGGGCGTGTTTTCAGATGGGCAGTGGAGGGAGATATTAGCGGGGGGACATCGGGTGTCGATTTCCCCTGCCCAAACGATTTCACAATTAATGGTACTCCATAGGACATATTACACCCCTAAAAGGTTATTTGAGTTTGGGAGGAGAATGGATGCCAATTGCCCTAGATGTCAAGATGAAGGGGACTTGTTACATATGCTATGGAAGTGCCCGAAATTATTCCGGTATTGGTCAGAGATTATAGAAACTTTAAATAAAGTATTCTCCCTAGAACTTAAAATGGACCCGAAATTATGTATCTTGGGAGTAGGGGAGGACATGGATATAGGAATCTGCAAAATTACAATAGTTCAGAGATGTCTCTTTCAGGCAAGAAAGTTAATCGCTCAAAGATGGCAGGCAAGAACCCCTCCACGGCAAGAGGAGTGGTTTAAAACAGTGACTGAAACAATGTGGAAGGAAAAGGCAGTATATATAAAAAGGAGGAACCTAAAAACATTTAAAAAACTTTGGAAACCTTGGCTGGAGGAAGTGGGATATCCGCTATAATGGAACATAGAGATAACGCCCGTATAAACAGGAATGTTAATAAGTGCGGTAATGATGGGAAGGGGGGAGGGTGGGTAGGGGTGGGAGAGGGGGGGTCGAGGGGAGGGGGAGGAATATGGGTAAGGGATAAGGTTATAAAAAATTAATAGAGCACTATTGATACGGGATTCTGATGTACATTCAAGAGTGATGGTTTGGTTGATTGGTAATATGTCACTGTAAGAATACTGTACACTGAGATGTATTTTGTACGAATACAAATAAAAATGATTGAATTTAAAAAAAAAGTCTGTGGCAGAGACTTTTGTTCGTGCTGCGTACTGGCTGCTAGGTTAGTGAGAGAAACCTATCCAGGCGGGCAAAGATTCAACTCTAAAAGGAGAGTACATTCATCTACAAGATTCCAATTCCTAATACTACACTAAGAAAAGGTATTTGAACTTCCCTGCAACTCTTCTTCTACCTCTTTCCTGCTACTTCCTTCAGTAACTCTTTATCAAAACCTTGGAAAAGATACTCAAGTGTCCAGTGCCTACATTGTCTGATATTAAGCTCAATGGGACCCTAGACCCGGTTCTGGTGAAATTGAGGTAACGAAGGTGACGGTAACAGCCCGCTTTAAACCAGCAGCTCCACCGTGAGTTATTGCTACACAAGATTACTGCCTTCCCTTGTCACAGAACAGTGGTCTGCCCTGTTTACATAGGCAGACCGCAGTTCTGCCTGTCTCCCAAACAATCGGCGTGTCCCGGTGGACATCGTGTCCGCCAGACCTGCTGTGTCCAATCACAGCGGGAGCAGGTAGTCGGTCGTGCGAGATCACATACCTAGTACATGATCTGGTGCAGAGTGGCCGCCCTGCCGCAGTATATCTGCGTGAGGCGGTCGAAAAGAGGCTAAAGAAAAAGTCTTCTATGCTGCATCTTTGATGCGCTTTCATCAAAACGCTTGTTCCATAGAGTTCAACGCCTAAAAAGCAAAGCATAAAAATGCACTGCACAGATGTGAATCAGCCCTAAATGTGATCTACTCATCTGACCAAGTAAGCTGTTCAAAATAAAACAAATTGGAAATCATAGGAAGCAGCTTTGTGCCTTGGAGAAATGGGGCAGTGGGTTTACAAATTGTTTGAAAAGCCGAGTGAAATTTCCATTCATGGTGCAAAATATCTTTTTTTTTTTTTTCCAGGGATAAATAAGATTGATCCAGAAGAATCGATTAAGGCCATTCTGAAGAGTACAGTGAAACACTTATCAGAAATAGCACTCCCTACTCTGGAAACAATCTCTATTGTTGTTATTCAAGAGGAAGTTTACAAACCCTACCTAAAGGTTTTTCTTGAGCACTGCACTGAAATGCAGGTATATTACAACACTGTGGTGTCATGTTAAAATGTTATTCTTGCTATTTATGCATTGAAAAGTTGTACACAGTAAATTAGAACAGTAGTTTTTTTTTTATGTTTTTTAGATATACATGTTTGAGCATACAGGCTAAATTCCAGGAGTGGTTAAAGGCCATTTTTTGTGATACGGCACTGCGTCACTTTAACTGACAATTGCGCAGCCGTGCAATGCTGTACCGAAACAAAATTGACGTCCTTTTTTTCCCATAAATAGAGCTTTCTTTTGGTGGTATTTGCTCATCTCTGCATTTTTTATTTTTTGCGCTATAAACAAAAAAAGAGCGGCAATTTTGAAAAAAAAACAAAACAATATTTTTTACTTTTTGCTATAATAAATATCCCAAAATTTTTTTTAAAAAACAAATTTCTTCATCAGTTTAGGCCAAAAGGTTTTCTTCTACATATTTTTGTTAAAAAAAAAAATCCCAATAAGCTTACCGTATATATTCGAGTATAAGTAGAAATTTTCAGCCCTTTTTGTTGGGCTGAAAGTGCCCTCGACTTATACTCGAGTCACCGCCGTCTGCCTACATGATCAGCGTGTCATGCAGGCAGATGGCGGCCGGCTTGTGATAATACCGTTCGGAGGCTATTCCAGCTTTCAAAAGCCGCGCCTCCTGCTCGTCTCTGATAGGCTGAACACTCCATTTCCCAGCAGTCAGTTTACAGCCTATCACGGACATTCTCTCTTCCTCGTCCGTGGTATGAGAATGAGAGAATGTCCGTGATAGGCTGATCGCTGACTGCTGAGTGTTCTGCCTATCACAGACGAGGAGGAGGCTTTTGAACGGTGGAATGGCCGCCGAAGTGTATTATCACACGGTGATCGGAGGATGGAGATACAGGGCACATGTACAGGACACAGGAACACATACACATGTACAGGACACATGTACAGGACACAGGGACACATACACATGTACAGGACACATGTACAGGACACATGCACAGGATACAGGTAGGCTGCACAGGATACAGGGAGGCTGCGCAGGACACAGGGAGGCATGCAGCTGCAGATGGGCATTGTTGACCCTCTTTTTCCACTTGCAGTAGCTGCTGCATTTCTCACCCTCGTCTTATACTCGGGTCAATACGTTTTTCCCAGTTTTTTGTGGTAAATTAGGGGCCTCGACTTATACTTGGATCGACTCATACTCGAGTATATACGGTATATTGATTGGTTTGCGCAAAAGTTATAGCGTCTACAATATAGGGGATATATTTATGGCATTTTTACTATTATTTTTTGGTGGCGATCTGCGATCTTTAGCGGGACTGCGATATTGCGGCGGACAGATCAGACACTTGACACTTTTTTGGGACAATGACATTTATACAGCGATCAGTGCTATAAAAATGCACTGATTACTGTATAAATGTCACTGGCAGGAAAGGGGTTAACACTAGGCGGCGATCAAGGGGTTAAATGTGGTCCCTCGTTAGTGTTTCTAACTGTGGGGACTTGGGACTGACTGGAGGAGGAGACATATCGCTGTTCGCAATTACTACAAACAGCAGATGTGCATACCTCCCAACTTTTTGAGATGGGAACGAGGGACACCTATTAGCAAAGGTATGTAGGTATAGGGCATAGCCCCTTAAAGGAGAATTGAACAAAAAAAAAATATTAGTTAAACCCACAAGTGCTTTTTTTTAACACTGCTATTCCTTTATACTGGCTTTTGAAATTTACAAATGCAGCAATTCAGCACTGGGAAACACTTTTTGAAAGATAAAAGTGCATTTTATATGCAACTATATAGATCAGACTAAAATGAGGGACAAATGAGGAGGAAAGAGGGACAGAGGGACAGAGGGACATTGTTCCAAATCAGGGACAGTCCCTCAAAATCTGGGACAGTTGGGAGCTATGAATGAGTCTCTTCTCTCCTGCTAGAATGAAGATTTGTGTGTTTACATACACAAATCCCCATTCTGGCTCTCGGCCCATGATTGCGGGTGGCCAGTGGCGTTCGCGCCTGCCGGCCACGCGCATCGGGTCCCCCGCCATGCAGCGGGCGTGCGTGTGCGTACATATACGGCGATTTGCGCAAGAGAGCCAACCTGTCGCCATATATGTATGTGAGCAGGTCGGGGAGTTCATTGTTTTTAGAAAGCAGCTACAGCCTAAGTAGAAAAGCTTGCCTCTGTCAGCATGCTACAGAGGAAGTCCCTTGCTCTTCTTTGGAGCAGCGGTCTCTCTGCAGAGGTTCAACACACCCCCTGTCATAGTCACTCCCAGAATTACAGGAGCAAACACAATGGTTTTCGAGCCCTAGCAACAAGACAGGACATAAGGATTCTTACCTGGGAGTTTTTCCGCCAGGCTTTCCGGAGGGCCAAATGGCCTACAGGTATGACAATAAAACAGATTAACATTTTACAACGCTGCACAGTATTTTAATATCTTTCTGAAAAAGGCGAACTTAGGGATTGATTTATTAAAACTGGAGAGTGCAAAATCTGGTGCAGCTCTGCAAAGAAACCAGCTTCCAGGTTTTTTTTGTCAAAACTTAAATGAACAAGCTAAATTTCAAATCTTATTGGCTACCATGCAGATCTAAACCAGATTTTGCACTCTCCAGTTGTAGTAAATCAGTCTTTAACCCCTTCGCACCCGCACTTAGCCGAATGATGGCTACAACGCAGGCTCACTTTGCCCGGCGGGCGTCTATTGACGTCCTCCCATGATCATGCTGCTCGCACGCCCCCTGCAGTCCTTTGGACTCAGCTGATCACAGATCGGGGTAAAGGGCCATTCATCAATGACAGCTGATAAGTAAGCTGAGATTAAGAGAGCCGATAACCAGTTTATGTTAAAGGGACCTCGGCACTGATAATCGTGGCATTGATTATCAGTGCAGTCCCAAAAGTGCCCACCAGTGCTGCCAATCAGTGCCCATCAGTGCTGCCTGTCAGTGCCACCTATCAGTGCTGCCTGTCAGTGCCACCTATCAGTGCCGCCCATCAGTGCCATCTAGCAGTGCCCATTGGTGCCACCTATAAGTGCCGCCTCATCAATGCCTCCTCATCAGTGCCTACCAGTGCCACCTATCAGTGCCCATCAGTGAAGGAGAAAAATTACCGGTTTGCAACATTTTATAACAAACTAACAAATAAAATAACAATTTTTTTCCCAAAATTGTTGGTATATTTTCGTTTGTTTAGAAAAACATAAAAAAAAACAGTGCTGATTACAAACCACCAAAAGAAGACTCTATTTGTGTGAAAAAATTATTACAATTTCATTTGGATACAGCGTTGCATGACCGCACAATTGTCATTCAAAGTGGGATAACGCTAAAAGCTGAAAATTGGCATGGACAGGAAGGGGGTGAAAATGCAAAGTAGGCAAGTGGTTAAAGGGTAACGCCACTTTTGTGGGAAAAAAATAGCAAATAAAAAAACATATATAGCATATACAATTGCGACTCAAGTCATATTGTAATTGGATGTTATTAAAAATTACCTTTCATTTTCAATCTGCAGCTCTGTAATTTTCTGTAAAATGCAATATGGCTACCTGGAGGTGTTCTGTACACAGAATATGTGCAGAACGCCTTTCAGAAACATAATTTCCTGCTTGTGTGATTGGCTCACTAATTTTCCCAGAAGTCTGCAATAAGATACAGTGGGGAAAATAATTATTTGAACCCCTGCAGATTTTGTAAGCTTGCCCACTTACAAAGAAATGAAGGGTCTATAATTTTTATCATAGGTGTATTTCAAATGATAGAGACAGAACATCAACCAAAAATCCAGAAGAAAAAAAAAACACATGATACAAATGTTATAAATTGAGTTACAGTTCAGTGAGCAAAATAAGTATTTGATCCCAAAGCATGGTATGTTCTGGGTCATTGTCATGCTGGAAGACCCATCCATGACCCATCTTCAATGTTCTGGCTAAGGAAAGTAGGTTCTCATTCAAGATTTTACAATACATGACAGATATTGGACTATTCCCTGAACTCAACCTGCCTTATTACCTGGACCGTCTTAGAACCATGCTATCTGTCTGCTAAACTGCAAGTAGTCTGTTGTTTGCCCTGTTCGCATCTGCCCTGGTGTGGTGGCCAGGCACTATAGCGTTGTGTATAAGTCCTGGGGGCAACCAAGTACCGGTAGGCCTGGTTGTCTTAAGGGAAAGGGGGCTGCTATAGGTGAAGCACACAGTAACTAACTATAGTGTCTGACCACCTGCACTGAGGTAGACGTGACATTTGTGACATACTAGAATTACAACAATTCAGTAAAATCTCCTATTACAAGGTAATTACCTCAAAGTTGGTGATTCTGGACCTTGGGGTAAAGAATTCCACCAAACTTGCTCTTCAGTCCCAACTCCCATTTCGGTGGAGCACTGAGGGCGTAAAATATTTAGGCATCCCACTCATGGCCAACACAAGCCAACTAGTTTCCTCAATCATCAAGCCCTTGATCATAAAAATCACTGATGAGTTAAAACGCATCTCACAAATAGAACTCTCATGGGGAGGCAGGCTAGCAGCCTTTAAGATGAGCATTCTACCCCAGCTTTTATATCTGTTTAGAGCCCTCCCGGTACCAATCCCGTTAAAGCACCTGGCGACCCTATTGAGTTTATATGGGAGGAAAGAAGGCACGATGTGCAAGCCCCACTCTAATAAAACATAGACATCTGGGGGGATGGAGTATGCCAGAAATACTAGACTACTACTGGGCAGTACACCTGGACCAGATTAAACACTGGTTCCACAATGCAAAACAAAAACCCCTCTATGGGTAGAAGTTGAGTCGTCCCCTGCAACTACCAGAAGTCTACTTTTATTACTCATAAGTGATATGTGGAAACCTTGGGATCTAGCTCTACTCCCCCCCCCCCCCCCACTCCACACAAGCATCCCTTAGGGCCTGGAGGCACCTATCTAAACAATACACCTCCCATGATATACTGCTTGCAATAACAATCCCTGTGGATATATTAGAAACCATGATCCCTATGTTGAACACTTATCCCCCTCAAATATGTTGAATATCAGAAGTATTGAACTTTTACAATCTGGGAAAGCTGAAGACCATAGCAACACTGGAAGAAGAATTTCGCCTACCTAGATCAGCATTATTTACTGCCATCCATATACTACATTTCTTATCTAAAAATCCAATAATCAAGCTCTCCACACAACCCAAGGCATGGGACTTCTTCACATCAATAGAGCAAAAACCCAAGAACCCTATTCTACAACATTCTGCAAAACCAAAAACCTTCTGTAATACTAGCCCAATAATTAAATGGGAAAAAGACCTGGAACGCATGTTTACCCCAGATCAGTGGAGAAGCGCCTTCCAGTCTATATTCAAAGCTTCACACTGTATTGCCCATTGGGAAATGACCATGAAAATTACTAACAGATGGCACTATACGCCCCTTTGGCTGGTGAACTTCCCCTCCTTACATTTTCCCCTGAGCTGGCGACACTGCGGCCAAGTGGGGAATCTTTTACATGTTCCATGGAAATGTCCCACATTAACCAGTTTCTGGAAACAAACATTTAAACTTTTATCCACCTGTACAGGGTTATTCACCTCAGCACTAGCCCTACTGAACCTAAGGATAGACAGAAAGAACACTGTTGTCACTCATGTACTCCTAGCAGCCCGATCCTTAATTTTACAGCAGTGTAAGTCATCTGTATCTCCCAACTTATCGGAAGTGATTAGCATTCTCAACCCGAAAAAAACTTATGTTAAACTACTAGCTCTGAAATCAGTATCATTACAAGTTTTTCAAAAGTTATGGAATATTTGGCCTTGTGACTAAGGCTCGGTTCACACTGGGGCGACTTGGGATCCGACTTGTACGCCCTCAAGTCGCCCCAAGTCGCCCCAGAAATAGTTTTAATGGGAGTGAACGCTAGCGTCTTAATAGACGCTACTGAAGTCGCTCCGACTTCAGAGCGTACTCCCTGTACTACTTTGATCCGACTTGGTAGGCGACCTGTACCATAGAAATCAATGGAAGTCGCCTCCAAGTCGGATCTCTCTGTAAAGTCAAGCGACTTTGCATTGAAAACCCCTCCCTCCCCCCCTCCCTCCCAGAGAGCTGATTGGCCACAGGCGAAGTCGCCTGTCATGGAGGCGACTTCAAGTCGCCTTGTAATTTGCTAAAGTCGCGTCGAAGTCGCGTCGAAGTCGCGTCGAAGCCGCCGTGCAAAGTCGCGCTGAAGTCGTGTTGCCCCAGTGTGAACCGACCCTGACTGTGCACTATTGAAATTGCATTATGTTCGATGCACCATAATCAAGCAATGTAGCTTCTGTACTACTTATGTGTTTCTGTACATGACCCTGCAAATCTGTTAAAATAAATAAAAACTTATTGGTTAAAAAAAAAAAAGCACCACTCCCGTTGTAATTCAGGCGCCTGGAATCCTGAAAGGGACCGGGCGCCTGAATAGGGGGTGACCGCGGCATCCGTGAAAAGATTCATGCTATGCATAAATCTATCCATTATACATATAGGGGGTGGCAGGGAGAGAGGGGTGACACCCGGGCACCCCTAATGGTCGGGCCATCACTGCTCCTGTCACTGATGTCACACTGCATTTATTTATTTTTTTTAAAGCAGAACTAAACCCTAAAACCTATGTAACCAATGTTTCCCCAAACAGATCGAAAGACTACTTTATGAGTAAGCTCTGTAGGCAGGGCGAAACGTTTCAGAGAAGCATAGCCAGGAGCAGTTCAGGCTGAAGCTGTATCTTCACCTCCCTATATAGTGGCTAGGTTCCTGTGTGTGACATTTCCACTTCCTGTCTTCCGATCTGTTTCAGCTAGCTTGGATGAGCTTGTTTGAATGTCAGCACCCGATCTGTTCTTTGGACTGCAGGGTGACGTTTTGTAGTACTTTGAGCGGCGCTCCAAATTTTTATATATGGGTCACATTTCTCAAAACATTTACATTCAAGGCACGCTTTAAATGAGAACTGTGCTCTCAACTGAACTGTCAAGCTATCAATTAGCTGGCGTCATACCTATCACATGTGCAGCACATGCAACTGCAGACCACAGAGAGGCTAAAATGGCAACTTTGTGGCTGTAAAAGATAGGAGCGTTTAGTTCCACTTCAAGGAGAGAGCACAGCAGAGCAGAGAGCATGCAAGACTAATGCCCCGTACACACGGTCGGATTTTACGACGGAAAATGTGTGATTGAACCTTGTTGTCGGAAATTCCGACTGTGTGTAGGCTCCATCACACATTTTCCATCGGATTTTCCGACACACAAAGTTTGAGAGCGGGCTATAAAATTGTCTGAATTTTCAATCGTGTGTACACAAATCCGACGCACAAAGTGCCACGCATGCTCAGAATAAATAAAGAGATGAAAGCTATTGGCTACTGCCCCGTTTATAGTCCCAACGTACGTGTTTTACGTCACCGCGTTCAGAATGATTGGATTTTCCGACAACTTTGTGTGACCGCGTGTATGCAAAACAAGTTTGAGCCAACATCCGTCTGAAAAAATCCTAGGATTTTGTTGTCGGAATGTCCGATCAATGTCCGACCGTGTGTACGGGGCATAACAGTAATGCATTGTAACAGCCAAGGGCGTGCCTACAGTCTCAAGTGTCGGAGGCAACGGGAGAGTGCCAGGGGGCGGAAGATAAGGCAAGTAAAACTGCTGCTCATGCCCCCTCCAGCATTTTACCCTTGCAGTGGGTAGAAAGCCCCACTGCAAGAGTAACTTTTTGATTACACTTAGAGTTCAGCTTTAAAGCAGAAGTTTGGGGTAATAAAAAAAACCCTTCAAACTCACCTCCATGCTGAAACATTGGCTCAATGTTGCAGCCGTCCTGCGCCTGCTCTAAGCCCGAGAACTCAGCGAGTGATCACATGGATGCTGAACACTCATTTCATTGTCAGCTCTAAACAGAGAGCGGTGACTGTCAATCACCGCTCTCTGCTCTGCCCCTCCAGCGCTCACTGAAGCGCTAGGCAGAAGAAGGTGCAGCTGGCTTAAAGTGGATGTAAACCTGGTTCATGAAATTTGACCTAAGCACATATATCTGTAGTGTTTTCTTATCTCTCTCCAAAGCTCTAAGTCCTGTGTGTTTCTGCTGTTTCGTTGTTTTGTTATCAGCATGATAACTTCTGACAAGCTCTCTGACAACCAAGATAAAACCAGCCTGAAATTTGTGTTGAGGGAGGTTGCTATAAATACATTAGCAGAGAGCTTGTCTTGTCACAGCACAGCTCTGCAAGTCTCTGCCTATGTGGAGTGGGGGTGTGTGCCTTTCCTCCAATCAGCTGTCACACAGTGTATGCCAAGAATCCACTCCCAATGCTGAACAGGAAGAGAAAATCTCTAACAGGATGTGCACTTTCTAAAGAATATATAAAGCTGAAGACAGCAGATATGCATGTAAGGACTTATGTAGGGAGATTTGTTTCATCTCTGTGTATCATATCTGAGGCTGTTCACTTCACAGGGTAGAGGAGAGGGTTTACATCCACTTTAAGCTCTCAGCTGCACACTGAGAGCCAGAGTCAGCTGCAGTGGTGTATTTAGGTTGTGTGCTGCCCTAGGCCTGACTAAACTTGTGCACCCCCTAATATAAATACGACCCACCCTTTTCTGTCAATGCCACGCCCCTTCCTGTTTAAGACCCACCTTTGTCATCTGTAAACCACACCCTTTCCTCTTTAGGCTCCACTTTTTCTTCTTAGAGCTCCACCTCTTTCTCTCTGTACATTAAAAGTGGGCACAAAGTGCAGCCTCATCAGTGCCCATCAGTGCAGCCTCATCAGTGCCCATCAAAGCAGCCTTATCAGTGCAGCCTCAACAGTGCCCATCAATGCAGCATCACCAGTGCCCGTCAGCACAGCCTCATTAGTGCCCATGAATACAGCCTGATCAGTGCCCATCAACACAGCCTCATCAGTGCCCATCAGCGCAGCCTCATCAGTGCCGCACCCTCCCTCCGCAAAGTGCCACCCTATGCCTGGGCCTTGTCGGCCTAGGCCAGAATACAGCACTGGTCAGCTGCCAATAAGGCATCTGGGTGGATCCTGACAAAATTGTTGGGATCCTTCCAGAGCTTGGATTGGCTCCATGATGTAAGCAGGCTTTAGCCCACTGTCACCTAATTCTGGGTCATAGAAGTGCAGAAGTAAGTGCACTCCTGTGACTTGTATGGCCAAAAAAGCTTTGGCCACATTTCTCTTTTAATGATAGGAAATGCCATCAACTAGCCACTAGAGGGAAATTCAATAAATCTGTATATCTAATGCAATGCTAGAAAGATGGTGGAACAGCTGCTATATAAAAATGTCAATTGAACATAATCATTTAAAAGTAATTACTACAATTATCACTGGAAATACACTCTACGTTCCTTTTAGTGAAACTGCTGACATGTGGAAGTCACGTTTTTTTTCTCTTTTTCAGGAGTGGAAACGAGAAGAACATATTCTAAGGGCAATTAACGCAAAAGGTACTTGTGAAGCAGATTGGGAGTTACTAAATTGTCAAACATTTGAAATATAATTGTTGGACTTTAGGACATTTTCACTGGCATTGCCCCAATGTACTACAGAACTTTATTAAAGCGTTGCATTTCTATTCATTCTAAATGGCACCCCAGAACAAATGTATGGTATAGACAAGCACAACACTCCATAACTCACAAGTGTGAATACTCTATGGGGGGGATTTACTAAAATTGGTGCACACAGAATCTGGTGCAGCCGTGTATAGTAACCATCAGCTTCTGGATTATATTGTCAAAGGTTAATGAACAAGCTGAAGTTAGAAGCTGATTGGTTATTATATAGAGCTGCACCAAATTCTGTGTGCACCAGTTTCAGTAAGTCTCCTCCTATGTGTTGTGGTGTTCTGTGCTGCCAATAAGAGATTGTTCACACTAATGCCCCGTACACACGGTCGGATTTTCCGATGGACAATGTCCGATCGGAGCGTGTTGTCGGAAAATCCGACCGTGTGTGGGTTCCATCGGACATTTTCCATCGGATTTTCCGACACACAAAGTTGGACAGCAGGAGATAAAATTTTCCGACAACAAAATCCGATCGCGTCAATTCCGACCGTGTGTGGCCTGTTCCGACGCACAAAGTGCCACGCATGCTCAGAAGAAATTCCGACACGGGACAGCTCGTTCTGGTAAACTTAGCGTTCGCAATGGATACAGCACTTTCGTCACGCTGCAATGTTAAAAATGGTTTAATACAGCGCACTCTCTTCTTCTTTATAATGTGACAAGAATGAAGTAGTTTTGATGCTCATATTCACACACACTTCTCACAAACTTCTTTCGTTACTATTTATCGGTATTCCCTCAATATATTTTGATTTCTCACATCTGACAACATATTTTTTTTTTTTTTTTTTTGACTTTAATGTAGAATCTTTTTTTGTGTTTCTCTTTTTTAATTTTTTTTTTGGTGATTTTGATTTGTATTCCCGAAAATGTTTGTGTGTTTTTTGTGACAAGTTCCCACAACACCATTATATGTTGTTGTATTTAATCTGTAGGAGATTGTTTGGTGTTGTTGTCCCTTGTTAATTTCACATTGTACTTTAGAAATGTACCTGAATCGTCACCAACAAACTGTCTTTTTTGGATGAAAACACACACAGGAGAGTAGAATTTCCCGAAAAATTTTTTATTAAGGGGTCACAACTATAAAAAAAACAAAGAGGGAGGCAACGCTGGAGAAACTGCAGAAATTGGCGAAGCCTTGGACCCCCAGGGCAGACATCAATTATTTAAAAGCAAAATTGGTGGCCTGAGGAGTCCATATCTTAGGGAGGGCAGTCTGGTCCAGAAGTCCCAGAGATCCGGAAAGCAGCAGATGACATCTATGTACCCAGGCTGTGGTCATACGAGAGACTGCATCTTCTGTCAGACCAGACTGAACACAGGGTCATCACTCTTTGGTCTTCCTTCCACGCTTCCTTGCAGGCTTTGGCTGTGGTGTTGGAGTTGTGGCAGCAGGAGGACGAGGAGGAGGAGGATCGTCCATCTCCATGACATCCGTCTTGGGTGTCAGTTCCCCACTCTCCCCCTTACGAAGCACTTTATAAAGCAGGTCCTCACAGAGCCTGCGTTGGCCCTCCTGCATGCCCTGCAATTTTGTGGCAGCCATGCAGGCAAAGGCCTCTTCAGGACTGGGAAAGGCTCGGAGGGACGCCGAAGCCTCCTGGATCAGCCTGCATGCTGAATCCTGCACAGGACTGGGAGTCATCTTCCTGGCCCTTTTATGTGGCAGGCGGAGGGGAGGAACCTGAGACTCAGTCAGGCTGCGACTGGTCCCAGGCATCTCCTGGCTGCCACTTAGCCCCTCCTCCTCCAGGCTGCCACTAATCCCCGCCTCCTCCTGACTGCCACATCCCACAGCCTCCTCCTGGCTGAGGTCTTCCTGTGTATGAAAAAGGGACATAGTTTTAGTTTTTAATTCATCAATCACACACAATTTTCACCTCCTGACTGCTGCAAATTGAATGTTAACAAATATAACAGACTATCATTGTGAGCCCAGCATTTTTCATTCTTGTCCCAATTTTGGGTGCCCACTACTGTCTATTGATATGTAAAACACTTTCAAGCAGCAACTAGTGATCAATAATAACATCTAATAAACATCATTTATTTATTGACTAGAAATCTGTAGAAGAATGCTATACCTGACTCCAGCTGGGCTCCTCCACTTCTTCCTGGCTGGAAGGCCCAGGTTGGACATCGGAAGCCTCAGCTGGGGTGGAAGGAAGCGTGGAAAGAAGAGTAGAGAGGGATTCCCTGACCTCAGTGTGGTCTGACAGAAATCGCAGTCTCTCATAGTACCACAGCCTGGGGACATAAACGTCATCTGCTGCAGCTCCGGACCTCTGGGAATCTGTGACCTTCTTGCGCTCCCTGAGATAAGTGCTCCTCAGGCCACCAATTTTAGCTTTCAAATAAGGGATGGTTGCTGTGGGGACCACCAGCTTCACCAACTCCAGCAGTTTCTCCAGCGCTGCCTGCCTCTTCTGTTTGTGGTTGTAATGGGGATGTCTCACCTGCCACAGACAGGGCAGCTCCCTGTACTGGTCTATGAACAGGGGCAGGAAATTGTGGTCATTGAAGCCATCCATTTTCTCTGCAAGACACAACACAAGACAAACCCTAATGTCAGGCCAAACTCCCATAATCTTGTTACAATATAGGCTTCCATTTCGAAGCAGTATAGGCCCAAGTTTAGATCTTACCTTCGTTAGCACGATCGGCGTGTCCGATGCTCCTTCCTCCGCTCACAGATCGTACGTAAGACGCACGCGCGTTACGCTTTATACACACTGCGCATGCGTATAACTCCGCCCGCCCCTGACGTTCTTTCTAGTCTATTCCCCGCCCCTTTTCGTTCGGCGCAGGGGGGGAAGAGCACATGGCGGATAGACAGCAGGATCGTGCTAACTGTAGCAACGAGGAGGAGGAGGAGGAAAGGCTGGAGCCTGAAACGTCCCGATCCAGAAGGAGATTAAAGGACTCAAATATGTCCTTTGGGGAGATGTTGGAAATGGTGGACATCCTGAAGAGGGCTGACTATGAGGGAAAGTATGGGCCTTACCCCAACCCCAATGTCCGAAAGGCCAAGATCATGGCGAAAGTGGTCAGGAGTCTGCACCGGAATTTCGGGGTACGACGATCGAAAGATCAGCTCAGGAAGCGGTGGTCGGACCTCAAATTACGAGAACATGAGCAGTACAGAAAGATCCGGAGAGTGCTGCAAAAAAGTAAGTAGTTGTGCTGTGTTCCTATTTTTTTGGTGTTTATTACGTTCGTGCTGCTCCATGTGCTTTTAGTAACTGTTGTACAGTTTAAAATGGCAACTTTCATGTTCATGGGCACATTATTCGTTTGGATCACACATTTTTCTTTCGGACTATAAAATACCATTGTTTAGGCCAGGGGTCCTCAAACTACGGCCCGCGGGCCGAATCCGGCCCTCCAGCGTTTTTGATCCGGCCCGCGGACTGCCCCTTTAAAATTTCAGCACTGCCTCTGCCCTCTGCTCCCTCCATCACACAGGACGGGAAACATGATAGGCCGGGCAAAGGACCTTCTGTGCTAAGAAGCAGGTGATTGGTTACTAGGCATCAGAGCGGTCCCAGGAACCAATCACCTGCCCCTCACTTCCAAAGTCCCGCCCTCCGTCCGGACCTACCATGCCTCGTGTCCTGCGTGATACAGGTAAGTGTAAGGGCGGCGGGGGGAGTCTGTGCTATGGTGGGGGATCTGTGCTATATGGTGGGGATCTGTGCTATATGGTGGGGATCTGTGCTATATGGTGGGGGATCTCTGTGCTATATGGTGGGGGATCTCTGTGCTATATGGTGGGGGATCTCTGTGCTATATGGTGGGGGATCTCTGTGCTATATGGTGGGGGATCTCTGTGCTATATGGTGGGGGACTCTGTGCTATATGGTGGGGATCTGTGCTATATGGTGGGGATCTGTGCTATATGGTGGGGATCTGTGCTATATGGTGGGGGATCTCTGTGCTATATGGTGGGGGATCTCTGTGCTATATGGTGGGGGATCTCTGTGCTATATGGTGGGGGATCTCTGTGCTATATGGTGGGGGATCTCTGTGCTATATGGTGGGGGATCTCTGTGCTATATGGTGGGGGATCTCTGTGCTATATGGTGGGGGACTCTGTGCTATATGGTGGGGGACTCTGTGCTATATGGTGGGGGATCTCTGTGCTATATGGTGGGGGACTCTGTGCTATATGGTGGGGGACTCTGTGCTATATGGTGGGGGACTCTGTGCTATATGGTGGGGGACTCTGTGCTATATGGTGGGGGACTCTGTGCTATATGGTGGGGGACTCTGTGCTATGGTGGGGGACTCTGTGCTATGGTGGGGGACTGATGTGGGGGATTCTGTGCTATGGTGGGGGACTCTGTGCTATGGTGGGGGACTCTGTGCTATATGGTGGGGGACTCTGTGCTATATGGTGGGGGATCTCTGTGCTATATGGTGGGGGATCTCTGTGCTATATGGTGGGGGACTCTGTGCTATATGGTGGGGGACTCTGTGCTATATGGTGGGGGACTCTGTGCTATATGGTGGGGGACTCTGTGCTATATGGTGGGGGACTCTGTGCTATATGGTGGGGGACTCTGTGCTATGGTGGGGGACTCTGTGCTATGGTGGGGGACTGATGTGGGGGATTCTGTGCTATGGTGGGGGACTCTGTGCTATGGTGGGGGACTCTGTGCTATATGGTGGGGGATCTCTGTGCTATATGGTGGGGGATCTCTGTGCTATATGGTGGGGGATCTCTGTGCTATATGGTGGGGGATCTCTGTGCTATATGGTGGGGGACTCTGTGCTATATGGTGGGGGACTCTGTGCTATGGTGGGGGACTGATGTGGGGGACTCTGTGCTATGGTGGGGGACTGATGTGGGGGATTCTGTGCTATGGTGGGGGACTCTGTGCTATATGGTGGGGGATCTCTGTGCTATATGGTGGGGGATCTCTGTGCTATATGGTGGGGGACTCTGTGCTATATGGTGGGGGATCTCTGTGCTATATGGTGGGGGATCTCTGTGCTATATGGTGGGGGATCTCTGTGCTATATGGTGGGGGACTCTGTGCTATGGTGGGGGACTGATGTGGGGGATTCTGTGCTATGGTGGGGGACTCTCTGCTATATGGTGGGGGACTCTGTGCTATATGGTGGGGGACTCTGTGCTATATGGTGGGGGATCTCTGTGCTATATGGTGGGGGATCTCTGTGCTATATGGTGGGGGATCTCTGTGCTATATGGTGGGGGACTCTGTGCTATGGTGGGGGACTGATGTGGGGGACTGATGTGGGGGACTCTGTGCTATGGTGGGGGACTGATGTGGGGGACTCTGTGCTATGGTGGGGATCTGTGATGTGGGGGACTCTGTGCTATGGTGGGGGACTCTGTGCTATGGTGGGGATCTGTGATGTGGGGAACTAATGTGGGGGACTCTGTGCTATGGTGGGGGACTGATGTGGGGGACTCTGTGCTATGGTGGGGGACTGATGTGGGGGACTCTGTGCTATGGTGGGGGACTGATGTGGGGGACTCTGTGCTATGGTGGGGGACTGATGTGGGGGACTCTGTGCTATGGTGGGGGACTGATGTGGGGGACTCTGTGCTATGGTGGGGATCTGTGATGTGGGGGACTCTGTGCTATGGTGGGGGACTGATGTGGGGGACTCTGTGCTATGGTGGGGATCTGTGATGTGGGGGAGTCTGTGCTATGGTGGGGGACTGATGTGGGGGACTCTGTGCTATGGTGGGGGACTGATGTGGGGGACTCTGTGCTATGGTGGGGGACTCTGTGCTATGGTGGGGGACTGATGTGGGGGACTCTGTGCTATGGTGGGGGACTCTGTGCTATGGTGGGGGACTGATGTGGGGGACTCTGTGCTATGGTGGGGGACTCTGTGCTATGGTGGGGGACTGATGTGGGGGACTCTGTGCTATGGTGGGGGACTCTGTGCTATGGTGGGGGACTGATGTGGGGGACTCTGTGCTATGGTGGGGGACTCTGTGCTATGGTGGGGGACTGATGTGGGGGACTCTGTGCTATGGTGGGGGACTGATTTGGGGGACTCTGTGCTATGGTGGGGGACTGATGTGGGGGACTCTGTGCTATGGTGGGGGACTCTGTGCTATGGTGGGGGACTCTGTGCTATGGTGGGGGACTCTGTGCTATGGTGGGGGACTGATGTGGGGGACTCTGTGCTATGGTGGGGGACTGATGTGGGGGACTCTGTGCTATGGTGGGGGACTGATGTGGGGGACTCTGTGCTATGGTGGGGGACTCTGTGCTATGGTGGGGGACTGATGTGGGGGACTCTGTGCTATGGTGGGGGACTGATGTGGGGGACTCTGTGCTATGGTGGGGGACTCTGTGCTATGGTGGGGGACTGATGTGGGGGGATCTGTGATGGGGAAAGTATGTGATTGGGAGTGGTTCTGTAATGAGGGGAGTCTGTGAAATACTGATAAGTTTATATTGATTACAATTGTTTTTTATTTTGTTTTGCACTACAAATAAGATGTGTGCATAGGAATTAGTTCATATTTTTTTTAAACTATAGTGCGGCCCCCCAACAGTCTGAGGGACCGTGAACCGGCCCCCTGTCTAAAAAGTTTGAGGACCCCTGGTTTAGGCCATATGCATTTGGCCACCATTTTGACGCCCTATACTTGTCTTCAAAGAATTGGGTTGTGTAGATGGCTTTGTTACTAGAATGAAATGCAAACTAGATTTTGTGTAAGGAGAGGACACTGAGCAGCTGTTTTCACATCTGGACACTGGAGCACTAGTGTGGGACACAAGAACACCATTTTTATTAGGGGGGCCACACAGGTGCTCCAGTGTATACTATAGGGGGGTCTCCATCTGTGAAGCTTGTACCAAACAGGTAAAGTATTGCAGGTTGACAAAGGACACTAAAAAAGCTACATCTTGGAACTCAGCTAAAACAGACAATTGTACCCCACTTCCAAGCAATGTTTCATCTTTACAGTTCTGCCATCAAATATCTGTGTGCTAATTATACCATTTTTGTTTTACATAGGGGAGAAAAGACTCGGAGGACACCCCTCATCCGAGGAGACCAGAGCCCCCCCCTCTGGAAGAAGGGGAAATCCCCCCAACACAAGAAGAGTAGGAGGAAGAAGACGTGGTGGAACTAGTCACCACAACAGGTGAGTGTCTGCAACCACAGGCTCAGATAAGAGATGGATGGCGGCATTTTTTGGCAAACCTAATTTATTTTGGGTTTCCTCTCTTTTTAGGTGATCGTGAGGGTGTGGATGAAGATCCTTTCACATCCGAAAGTGCCCAGATCCTGATCGGGGAGATCATGGGGTGTAATTTACAATTGGAAAACATCAAGCAAAACATCAATGATGTTATTCCAAAATATAAAAACATCATTGATGTTTTGGGGCGAGTTTAAAGCCCCTCCAAATCACTTTCTTCTTTTGTGTGCTACAATGTGCGAAATGTTTTTGTGATTTTTCCCAAAGCCAAATTTGGAGGATGCACACAGTGTGTCAACATGTGCTATCTGCCATCACGGGAGATCAATGGACGCGTTTTGGGGGTGCAACCCCTTCCTCAATAATAAAGTAGCGGTGAGGAAGGGCTTTCTCCCCCAAAACACGTCCCTTGATCCCCCGTGATGGCAAATAGCACATGTTGACATTGTGAAATTTGTGTGCATCTTCCAAATTTGGCTTTTCCTGGGGTGACTTCACCCCATCTGAACGCAATATCAAACACAGTTCCTAAATACTCATGTCTGATATTGCCTTCCAGTTCTAACAAATGTGAACTTTGTAAGATCAAGATTTGTGTCTTTCTTGTGGGTTTTACACAGGCCTGTTTTCTATAAAATGGACATTTTGATTTTGGATAATGACACCACAAAAATTGTTATACAACAAACATGTCGGTTTGTCAGAAAAACCTTTGGTAAATGCACATGTGATTGTGCAGGTATTAAAAAGATTGTTCATCAAGAATGTGTGGATTATTGTCTCAACGCTACAACATTTTTGGGGTGATGTAATTGTTGTTTGATGAGAAAATGGGGGTAATTTCCTAAGGGCAAATACTCTTTGCACTACAAGTGCAGTTTCAGTGTAGTAGTGCAAAGTGTCTTTGCATTTAGTAAATAACAGCCAACAGTGCTTTGTAAGGTTACGGGTCACGGATCTCACGGAGCAAAGGCATATGAGAGAACTGGTCACGCTGAAGCAACCAATTCTTGGTCCATGAACTCCTCCCCACCCTGTTCATGGACTGGACTTGTGTCAAGGTCAGGACCCCAACACCAAGCCCCCGCACAGCACGAACTGTACGAGGAGTACGCATACGAAACATGGCTAGAAAACCGTCGGCTGCTCAGAACGAAGTAACAGAACGCACTGAAGAACAGCAAGGCCTGTGAAGAGCGACCTGAAAACCAGTAACGAACGAACAAGAATACAATGACTCCTTAAAGTCACGCGGAACTTGCTTGCACGCACTGAAGAGCAGATACAAACCCACAAGCACAAACTGAACGGCAGAAAACGGTCTGAAAGCCACGAGTCTGAAAAAGCGTGAATCGTCTCTCACCAAACTTTTACTAACACGAGATTAGCAAAAGGAGCCCAAAAAGGGTGCCGCGCTTGGTTCTGAACCGGCCTTTTCTAGTCTCGTCGTACGTGGTGTACGTGACCGCGTGGTTGTCGATCGGAAATTCCGACAACTTTGTGCGACCGTGTGTAGGCAAAACAAGTTTGAGCCAACATCCGTCGGAAAAAATCCTAGGATTTTGTTGTCGGAATGTCCGAACAAAGTCCGACCGTGTGTACACCCTATAACAGTGCTCTCTGAAGAGCAATCCACGTTCAGATAACTCTTCTGAGGGGATTTGACAGGCGGTGAGGAGGCATTGTGTCACCTCCTCACTGCCTGCTTTAACCCCTTGATCCCCACACTATGTGTCCCCATTTACTTAAATAGGTCATGTTCGGTGAGCGCTACATCCGCCAAAAGCGTCAGGGGTATAATTCTTGCTGCAGCCAATAAGTAAAGCATCGTGGCAGCGGCATGTGTACACCGCCAACTGCTGCCTCTGCAGCTAAAAGGGGTAACAGTTGGGGCTGCAAAAGCAAGACTCAACCGTGGTGTTCTACTGCCCCCAGCCTCACATGTGAACTAGTATTAAGTGATCTGGATCCATTTTTCACACACAGAGGCTTGATGAAGGTTCATTCAACCTGAATGGCCTGTCTTAATACAACTGGCAGCAATGCATGACAAAATGCTGCAATGCAGCACCCTTTAGTAGTGTGTTAGAGAGCTTAGGTACATTTTAAGCCGGCCTGGCTGGTTGCTAGGCCTGTTTGTTTTCATTCTAGGTTGGGAGTGGCTCAGAGTAGTGCTGGGTGACTCACAGGTGACATCACTAGGACCTCCTACTTCTTTCTAGAAGGTTCTGGTGCTTTCTGGAAAAAGATGCTGGAGGGGGGTGTTCTGGGGAGCCTCCTCAAATACCAAGGGTCAGCCCAGCTGGGGGAATTGTCGGGTGGAAGAGCTGAAGTAAGAGAGTGCTGAGGCTGTCAGGGCCTTTGAGGGAGCTCCCCAGTCTGGGGGGGGGGGGTGACCTTGGGCCTGGACTCTGGTGCAGTCGGGACCACTTTCAAGAACACGTGAAAGAGTCCTGGATCGGAGGCACAAGAGAGAGCAAGGGGAGGGCTGACTTGGATCAGTAGCCATAGTTAGGACAGCTAGCACAAGGACTTTCTGCTACACCATGGGGGCCAGCGGTCCCTGCCTGCAAAGGGGCGGTTACTAAGGCCTGGCTGAGCAAGTGTCAGGCCCAACCAACAATATGTGCTAGCTGATCCTGGGAACCAAGTGATGTGCTGGAGGTGACTAGATTAAAAGTCTGCCGCAATTGATGTGCTGGAGGAGTGAGGAGTGATAGACTTCAAGCAAGTGATCTGCAGGAGGAAGCTGAAGAAGTATGTACAGCAGTGGTTCTCAACCACCCCCCCTCGGGGGTCGAATGATGATTTGCCAGGGGTCACAAAATCCTGGGCTGTTCCTGAAGCCTGCACCGCTCTCCCAGCCTTTTCGCAGCTGCACAGCAGGGCTGTCCCTGGAGCCCACAGCCCCCCACTCAGCCTCTTTGCAGCAGCCCATTCAGTTCACGGCATGGGTGGGGGGGCAGAGGTCAGCTGACTGGTGAGGAATGTGAAGTGGGAGGGGCTGGAGGAGACCCTATCTGCTGATTTCGGCATAGGTGTCACTGCTGCGAGACACCTCAGAGCTGGAGACACAGTGAGTAACACTACCTGTGATTAGAGCTGCCATTAAAAGTCCCCACTACAGTTCTCAGATCAGCAGATGACCTTGATCAAGAGCACCTAAGTTGGCTGATCAGAACTCCCCCCAGCACTGCCACTGATCCCACCCCCCACCAGCACTGCCATTGATCCCACACCCCACCAGCACTGCCACTCATCCCAACTCCCTGCCAGCACTGCCACTCATGCCATTCCCCCCACCAAGAAGTAAGAGAAGGATTAAAAATAGAGAATACATGGAAGGGAGAGGAAAAGAGGGGGAAGAACAAGGGGGAGAAAAAATATGAGAAAGAACAAGAAAGATATGGGGAAAAAAACAAGAAATTAGGATAGAGAGAGATAAAAGGGAAATAAAGAAGAACAAAGATAAAGGAGTGTTACATCTTAAAAAGTACCATAAGTGGTTTCAATACTGTACGAGTGGAAGTGACTCAGGGAGTGCTAAATGTCCGTGGGTCAGGGGCGCAAATTACTTGTCTTGCCTTGGGTGCTGACAACCCACGCTACGAAAATAATTCTACTGTTAGGGGTCCCCACAACTTGGGAAATTTTATCAAGGGGTCACGGCACTAGAAGGTTGAGAACCACTGATGTACAGGGAGTGTACATTGTTGTCCCGAAACCAATTCCTGATTATCCGTGCATGGCATCCTATATCTCTCATCCAAGTTATTCCCCTCAATAAAATACAAAAAAACAAATTTCACTGACTGCTTTATGTCCTGGAGTGTCTGAAAGTGAATGCAGGGCTGGGCAAGATGACGGACAAACCACAATTTTTAGCAGCCTCTGCGAGGGTACCGCTACACATATGTTAAACAGGCATGCAAGGATGTAATCAAAGTCTCAGAGGACCAGTAAATGTAAAATACAGATCAATATTCTAAAAAGTGTGCAAAGGTTTTTTCCCCTTAAGACATCCCACTTGCAGACGAAACACGTTGGGTTGGGCCAGCAGTCTGTGATGTCATTACGCTTGCCGGTGTACAACAACATTGGCGTTTTATACTTTTCTGTACCTTGTGGTGATTTTGAGTATATTTTACATGTAACATATCAGGAGTTTTAGCGAAACTACTCTATGGTCCTTTGTTGTTCTCTTCCTACTATCCCAGAGGAGAGTTGTTAAATTGTTGATTGATCAGACGTGACTGGAAGGTGGCAGTGAACCCTGGAGTGATCTCATTTGGTTGTCTAAGTGCTATTGATCTCTTGTATTTTGAGATCATTGAAATCCAGTAAGGAGGTGGCACTTTCGGTTTGGTGGCCTGGGAACACTGCATGTCAGATTTATGCACATAATATATAAATATATATATATATATACACACAGATACTAGATTACCCTTTGGGGCCTTCATTTGGACACTGGGAGTGGACTTTTATATTTATTATTACTATCTCACTAATTGTACTTTTGTTCTGGCCTATTGCTTTATATATTAAATATTTTGGGGTGAATGTATTTTTTATTTGCTTTTGTGTAATTGCATGAGGTGTTCAATGACTATATATTCATTTATATAGGGGTTTGTGCGCTTTTTAGAATATTAATTGCATCTTCCTGTATCCGGATTATGGAGTGCAACATTTCCTTTTTGCACTAACCGCATACATTTTTTTAAAATCTGAAGCTGAATGCAGGCAAACAGCTAAACACAAACGGGTGAACATTTTTAGCTAGCAAAAGATTTGTTGCTGTGTTCTGACAATCTTGTAATGCAGTCACCTTTGCCAAATCGTACATCCAGATCCTGGACTTTCCTGAAGACTAGACTGCAGCTAAAGTGACTCAATAAATGGTGCCAGAAAAAGCTTTCCTATTGAGCAGAAATACTACTGCAGTTGGGGAAAGTTAAGCGTGAGGCAGCAATCCACAGATCAGCTAAACAGCTCTTGCAAATTGAACAAAATTCATACATTGTGGTAATAAAAATAAGTGCTCAATATACTTATGTTATATATATATATTTTTTATTTATATATTTTTTTTATATGTTTTTTTTTTATTTTCATTCTACTTTTATTATCATTCTTTATATATACCGTATTTATCAGCGTATAACACGCTCCAGTGTATAACACGCACCCCAAGTTTAGGAGGGAAGTTTTAGGAAAAAAACTTTTAGGAGGGAAGTTTAAGGAAAAAAAATTAAATTTTAAGTGTCCATCTGCAGCCTTGCCCAGTGTCCATCTGCAGCCTTGCCCAAAATTGCAGCATTGCAGCATGATCGTTTTTTTTAATTATTGCGCCGCCGAGATACACAGAGCTGGATGTCCTGTGTATTCGGCTCCTCTCACAGTCCAGCCCCTTGGCCCGGCTCCTATGATGGACACAACACCGGTCCAATGGCTGGACGTAAAGGCTAGGAGGCGGGACTGCGAGCGGAGCCGAGCCTAGCCGAGTACACAGTATACTCGGCTCTGTCTTTTTCGGCAGCGCTCGCTCCTCTTCCCCTCGGAGACAGCTGGGAGGCGGGACGGTGTGACTGCGAGCGGAGCCGAGCAGAGCCGAGCCGAGTACACAGTACACTCGGCTCGGTCTTTTTCGGCGGCGTTCACTCCTCTTCCCCTCACAGACAGCGGGGATCGGCGTATAACACACACCCACGATTTTCCCCTGATTTTAAGGGGAAAAAGTGTGTTATACGCCGATAAATACGGTATATATATTTTTTTTGTATACATTTTTAATTGATGCACATCATGTGAATAGGTTTTATTACGTACAATTAAGAGTTTTCAATGATTTGTATTTACAAAATGTAAACAGGTAGTGTGATGTCATGTAGAGGAAGTTGGTGCCTTTACACCTATTGGAATTGGTTGTTCTCCATTGGCTAAATACGAGAGGAGACAGCGCTCCTCAGATATAAATTTGATTATGTGAAACCGGTAGTGATGTCCTTGATGACGCCCTGGAGCAGGGGCGAAACGCATTGACGCATTTCCGTTTTTTCGAACCATTGACGTCACTTCCGCCTTCTGTGGAACGCACGCGGAGCAGCGGCGAACCTGGATGGGTTTATTCTCTTACTGATGCCTGTTTCCACTAGCAATCTCGTAAGTGGCACCTAGATTGCGCATTTTATATTTCCAACAGTACGTCACTATTAGTTCTTCTTTTCTCCGTTTTTTGAGGCTGGTGAATTCGCTGAGATCATCCCCAAGATCGTTTAATGTGGAGAGTTTTTCTGAGAAGTCCCAAGCTTATCCCATTTTTACTAGATCACAGCGTGTTTCGACCCACAGACTGCAAAGCTGAGGGTCCTTTATTTCTGGTGAGTGGGGTCACAAGAGGGGAGTGTGGCACACAACACCTTGATTTGGAGCACAGTAGCACTTTATTCGTTTGAAACACGCAGCACATTGCAAGAGACTGTGATTTTTATTTTTTAATCATGGATGTATTTGATTGTTTATCAACATAAGTATATAGAGCACCTATTTATTAGCACATTATATAAAGTTTGTTCAATTTGCAAGTGCTGTTTAACTCATTTTATTTCACATCTGAGGTTGTAGCGCCTTGTGGACAGCTGCTGCATGTTTATCGATTTTCTAGCACCTTATAATCATATATAGTGCGAGTATTTATATTTTAATAGCAATCCACAGATTGCCCACTCACTTCCTCTTAGAGCCAGAAGTAAATACAGTAATCCTGTGATCTTTTCTCACATATGGTGCTAGGGGGACTTAACAGGGATGGGAGTTCTCCCAAAATTTGGGCAACCATTTTGGACCCAGAGAGTCTTTATATTGCTCTTGCTGGGTCAGTCCTTCATGTCTGCAGTGTGGTAAGTACCTAGGCAAGGACAGTGCACACCAGTGCTGGGGCAAGGTCATCTGAGGCCAAGCAAACATACCAAACTGCACCCCCCCCCCCAAAAGAAAAGTATGAGCATTATGTGTAAGCAACCCCCCCCCCCCCCAAAGAAAATTGAACACTAATCTGCATGCTTAGTCCCCAAGCGTAATTTTGCCCCCCTCCAAGTACAAATCTGCCCCCTGCTGAAATCCCCCGACAAAAATCCCCATTCCCCCTCCAAGCTCAAACCCTCTCTCACCAAATCCATCTAGCACAAATCCCCCCCCCCCCCCAAAATAAAAAAAATCACCCCTTCTAACACTCCTAACTCCTCTACCCCTCAAATTCCCCCACTGAGAACAAGTCCACTCCCCCACATTTAAAATCCCCCCTCTCAGCACAAATACCCCTCAATCATCCCTACTAGCAAAAATCCCCCAAACCCCCTCCCTCCAAAAAAAATCCCCTCTTCTAGCACAAATTCCCCTTTACCATATCACATCTTCTAGCACAAACTCTCCAATCCCTCCTCCTAGCACAAATATTTCCCCCCCCCAACACAAATCTCCCCAAATTTCCCCTCCTAGAGCAATTCTTATTCTCTGCCACCCTCCAAATTCCCCCTCCCAACACCCCTCCCCAATCTCCTTGTGGTGCCCCCCCAACCTCACATAATACCACAGCTGCCCCTTCTGGCCACCCCTTGTCCTGGCCCTGGTGCAGGCGCTAGCTAGGAAAAGATAGACCTAGTGCAGGAAAATATTCCTAATGACTAGGGACAGTGTGTAGGGACAGTCCAGAAAAGCCCTGGAAACTGTTATGAGTTTGGGGGACCTTGTACCAGCCTGCATCTGGTCTGACGTACTCGGAAGATTTGTATTCAAAAGACTACTTTATATCGGCCAAGGGGGCCTGTTTAAAGGGTATTCCTTGAGCACAGTGGCACCTCTAAATTCTGCCCATCTGTACTGCCTTGTCATGGAACTGTACAGTACCCTATTGTAGACGTGGTTACTTGGGATTGTCACCACACTGTTGTACTGTTCATTTATTATATGAAAGCAGAAAACTGATTGACTGGTGCCGGAGGGGGTGTGTGGGGGAGCCTTTCCACGCCGTGGTGGCAGATCTGCTGGGGGAGAGGGCAGAGAGTGTGCGGAGGTGTCGGCATGTGAGGAAGAGAGGGGAAACTTTGGCTCTGCTGCGAGTGGGCAGCAGAGCTGAAGTTTTCTTTTTGTTCTTAAAGTGGAAGTAAACCCTCCTATCGATTTCAGCCAAGGAAGCTGCCATCTTGCGCTCAGTTTAATCTTCAACTGCCATGATGCTGCACATGTGACCAGTTATAACACCAGCCATTGGATGGTTTGACAGTCTGGTTAAGAGCACAACCAATGGGAGGGTTACATTCCCGACACATGCCGGAAATGTAACTTATCTGAAATGGTTAAATGAATGGGTTTACTACCGCTTTAAATGTTGGAGCTGAATTAGCGGCCTGGTGCCTAGAGCTGTATGTCCGGGGCATCAGGTGATAGGAGTTGCTTGCGCCTGGTGCCAGCAGTGGATGGGCTGGAGGGAGCCTGAGTGCTGGGATACGATTTCTGGTCAACGTGGTGACCTGGCATCTGGGATTTGTGAAGCCCTGAATGAATGCATAAACAATTGATGCGCCTGAACGCGCCTAAATTCGTTTTAAAAATGTGGCTTTAGGCACAATTTTAATGCTGCTTTTCTCCTGTCAGGAGAAGGCGATCAAAAAAGCCTAGTGTGCATGAGCCCTTAATGCTAACTTCTCTATTCTGATGGGTTTTTTTTTTTCCCCCTGACAGTGATAATTCCCTATCCAGCAACCTGGACAAACCCTGGGAAAAAACAATATGAGGAAATACCTCTGAACAAATCATCTGCAGAATACAAAGAAGTAGAAAAAAAATTTCTGCAAACCTCAGGATGTTTATTAACAGTCGTGCAGGTGGAGTATTTTGGGGGTTTTTTTGTGCAGGAAAAAAGAGCAAATTTCACACTACCAAATTACTTTTTAATTTTAGAATTTAAAAAACGGTATGTAAAAATGATACCTATCCTCTATAACAATAAGAGTAAGGACTGACACAGGTTTAGTGTGCCCCTTAGAAGCCGCTGGTTTGATGAGCCCTCTGAGACTTAAGCCCCGTACACACGGGCAGAATGTCGGGAGACATTTGCTGGTACAAAGCATACTGGCCGACGTTCCACCCGTGTGTATGTCGGTCTGTCCAACATCTGACATCTTCTGTCAGATGTGCATGCTGGAAAACCAACAGCCGACCAACTCCAGGTCAGCGATCTCTGCCAATAGCATAGGGCGCTGATCAAAGTGTTCTGGCAGGGGGGCCGGCCCCCCTGTCAGAACACAACAGCTCAGCAGGGGGGGGGGATCGCTAAACTAACCTTGCATGGTTAGTACAGCGACTCCGACTGGAGCTGACAGTTTATTTTTCGTGCAACACGTGGGGTTGCGCAAAAAAACAAAAACTGTAGTGTGTACCCGGCTTTAGTGCCTTTCTTCAGAAAGTGGGCCTCCACCATTACCACTCTGACAATCTCCCTCTAATGAATGAACAACACCAGATTAGGTAAACACTGTCTGTATTAATAGTTAATTGGTTAAATGAAGAAGGGTAATACAAACTGTGACCAAGGTAAGATAACAAACTCCTACACAGAGTACTTCTATACCAGAACTGTGTGCAAGAATAAGTTTAATAATTGTAGTCATTCTAGGGCTGGGGAAAAAATCGATTTAAATCTTGAATCGAGTTGAGAGGTCAAATCGATTCAAAATTTAAGCAAATCGATTTTTTTAGATTTTTTTTTTCACCACGCCAGTCCTGAGGCGCTGTGGGCATGAGTTTTTAGGCGAGGCTGCGGCTTCGGCCAAGTCCGCGAGGCCAGACACTGCGGACTAGGCCGAAGCCGCGGCCTTGCCTAAAAACTCATGCCCGCAGCCCCTCAGGACCGGCGCGGTGTCCAAAAAAGTAAAACTCAATTCGAATCGTGAATCGAGTTTTTTTAAAAAGAAGTTCGAATTTTTTTTTTTTTAAGAAAATCTCCCAGCCCTAAGTCATTCCTCATAACTGAGATCATCCAGTCCTCTTATTAGTGTTGTTGCCCTTCTCTGGACTTTCTCCAGTTCTAGTACATCCTTCCTGAGGACTGGTGACCAGAACTGGATGGCATACTCAAGATTTGGCAGAACGAGAGTTTTGTAAAGTGTCAGAATTATAGTTTTATCTCTTGAGTAAATACTTTTTTTTTAATGTAAGCTAATATTCTGCTGACCTTGCTTGCTGCAGCTTGGCATTGCATGCTATTGCTGAGTGTATCATCAACCAGGACATCTAGATCCTTTTATATCCTTGATTCACTCAAAATGTCTCCCCTAGCACGTAACTTGCATTCAGATTTTTAGCCCCCAAGTGCATTACTTTAAATTTCCATACATTGGACCTCATTTGCCATGTGTTTTCCTACTCCTCCAATTTATTGAGGTCTTCCTGTAGAGTTTCTATATCCTGTTGTGAAATGATTACCCTGCTTAACTTTGTATCATCAGCAAACACTCAGATTGAACTAGTTAAACAGCATTGGTCCCAGGACAGAGCCCTGGGGAACCCCACTTATAACTGTGGACCATTTAGAAAATACGTTATTTATCCCCACCCTTTGGGCACGCCCCTGTAACCACTTTTCATACAGGAACATATACTATCGTTGATGCCAACAGATCTCAATTTGTGGATTAAGCATTTATGGGGTACCGTGTGAAATGCTTTAGTAAAATCTAGATACACTACATCCACAAGCCTTCCCTTATCCAGATTACCGCTCACTTCCTCATAGAATGTTAATAAGTTGGCCTGGAAGGAACGATCTTTTATAAATCCATGCTGGTTACTACTAATGATATTATTCTGATCTGCAAGTTCCTGTTTACAAACTATTGATGTAAGGCTGAGTGGCATGTAGTTTCCAGGTATGTATCCTGGTCCTTTCTTGAATATTGGTACCATGTTAGTTTTGCTCCAATCAGCTGGTACTATTCCAGTCAAAATGCTTTCCTTTAAGATTAGGAATAATGGTCCAGCAATGACCTGGCAGAGTTCAATAAAGTGTTATATAGCTTTCTGTGATCTAACTAGACAAATATTTGAGTTAGGGTCCTTTCACACAGGCTTGTCCATTATACGGATTCTGCTTGCTCAGCGGGGGGATTGATCTGCTGATCCCCGCTGAGCAGACGGATGACCTGTCAGAGCCCCACTGTCCTCTATGGTTGATCAGATGAAAACGGACCGCCTGTCCATTTTCATCCGGTCCCATCCGATCTGATCTTCCAGACGGAAGGAAAATATGGTTTCCATCGTCTGGATTTCACGGACAGGATCAGATCAGATATCGGTGGATGTCAGCGGACATGTCACCGCTGACATCCACCAATCCATAGAGGTGAATGGAGCGTCTGATCAGGTCCACCTGAAAAACTGACAGGCAAACCTGATCGGAGAGCTCCTGTGAAAGGCTCCTTGGACTTTAACATTTAGCAACATAATGATTTTATTTTTACTTTTATAGGTAACCAGAATTCAGAACAAGAAACTGTGGCAGAGTTTCTCGCTAAACAAGCAGACGGTGGACCAAAACAATCCTGGAGTGGATAATGTAAAGCACCTATACCATGGTACAGCTTTTGAAAACGTCCACAATATTACCCATGGAGGTTTCAACCGGATTTATTGTGGTAAAAATGGTAAGCAGACAGTTTCTTGTGCTAGCACCAGCAGTTGCCTAGGACGAAGGATCATGTAAAACTAGAAAGCATGAGCAATCTGTCAGGGGAATTCAATAAAACATTGGCTCCACATTTATGGTGGTATGGCCCTTCAAATGTCTTACGCCAGATTAAAAAAATCCTGCTGCCACCTTCGGTAGCTTTACCAAAATGTTTGACAGATTCAGGTAAATCTGAATAGTGGCACTTTTACAAATTGGTGCTATTACTGCACTAAATTTGAAAGCAATTACTTCTGGTTCCTAGGTAAAGAAATCGGAGGTAATTACAGTAAGACCAACTCTAACTTGACAGACACAGTGCCTGTCTCTGTACGCTGTGTAGCAGGGAGGCATGTTTGCTGCTGCTACTTTCTCCCCTCCCCAGTTGTCATCGCTTGTCAAGGACACTGTCGAATTCACAGATGACAGCCTCCTAGCAATCAGTGATGCTGACAGTGAGAGAAACCTGATGGAAGTTGAGACACAAGTTCCCCTATCAAGTGCTCTTTCTTCTTGTGATTAACAGCAGGAAGTGGACAGATTGTATAGCCAATAGCTGGCTATCCATTGGTCTACAGATCCACCCACTGCCTGCTGTCAATCACAAGGGGAGTGGACCTGATGTGTGGACAGTGTTTCTGAATCTCCATTAGGCTCTGCTTACCCAGCTTCGAAAATCCTCGGCCGCTGCACTGTCTGTTTTGGATTTCTCATCACTTTCTACACCAGAGACAATTGTCACTTGAACAAATAGAGAGGATGGATCCCTCCCCTCCCTCCTGGTTTTTAATATTATATTACAGATCTCAGATGCAGGTTGAATTTTCTCACTAGGGAGCAGAGAGATGGGGATTATTGCGGTGCCAGAAATACATCAATACAAAATAGTATAAAATAATTGAGTTTATTACAATTGATTAAAAATAATTCATAGAAAACACATAAATTGAGGGACCATAAAACAGTGTATATACAACCAATAGTGAATGGTGGTAGGTCAAATTGTCCCTACTAGTTTCGCCAAAACATTGGCTTCATCAGGGGAACAGGACATGACATACAGCAGTTGTTAATTCTACAAAACGATAAACATATAAGCATTAGTTATTCCAAAGTATAGGAACGAACAACACTGTGTGTGTCGCTAAATGACTGTGCATGAAGGCTAAGCAGGTACGGTCCCCTCCCAGATAGCCCCTCCCCCCAGATGGATAATTATCTGGTGGACACTGAGCCATACATAGGTCACCCAAAAATACCCTGGGAGCCCGACGGGGCAGAATGGATGCAATCCACTGTCAAGGAGATGGCCACCCTACACTGCCAATAGTATGGCTGTAGGGGGCTTGGTAGGAAAACCTGGTAAAAACTGTAAAAAATACGCAGTTATAAGGCTATAAGAAGCTCAACTATATTCAAGGGAAAAGGGGACAGTGCGTCATTATGTACCAAAATGCACAAATATGATATCCTATAGCCGGGATGCTGTAGAAAATCGATAGTGTGTAGTTAGACCGTATGGGACGACTATGCTGATAAATTCACAAAAATAAGTGGGTTGATGGAGTAGGGAGAAAAGGGAGAAAAGAGGAATATGTTTAAAAAGAAGTGAAAAAACTGTATGAGGTTAAGAAAAATGATGAAAAATAGGGATATGCCAACAAACTTAATAAAAATGAATACCTCAATGAGGGAGGATAGGGACTTACCCTATAGCCTGAAATCAGACAAGAGCAGTGAGGACACTGCTGCAGACTTGAGCAGAAGACTGGGGTGAGTGAAAGGGATATTCACACCACTAAGGAGCATAAGCCTAGTGAATGGGACAAACATATATCCTAATGAATGAAAGTTGTGGTTGATATCCATTCAAAACTAAAGAAACAGCCCAAACGAGCAGCAAGATTGTCAAAGAAAGAAGTTTACCTGCAACGAAACAGTCCAACACAGCAGCGTCCCGTTAAGTCAGCAAAAGCAGACTGATAGCATACATATTTAAAGCCCCCCACCTGATTGGCACCGATATTTGGCCAATCAGGAGCGGACAAAAACGGACTAAACGCCTGCGCAGTGACCGCCGCACGATGCCTACAAGCCCCAGGAGGCCAAGCGCCGAGTGTGATGCATCACAGTTTTTTCACTTCCTTTTAAACATATTCCTCTTTTCTCCTTTTTCTCCCTACTCCATCAACCCAGTTATTTTTGTGAATTTATCAGCATAGCCGTCCCATACAGTCTAACTACACACTATCGATTTCTACAGCATCCCGGCTAAGCCCCCTACAGCCATACTATTGGCAGTGTAGGGTGGCCATCTCCTTGACAGTGGATTGCATCCATCCTGCCCCGTCAGACTCCCAGGGTATGCTTGGGTGACATATGTATGGCTCAGTGTCCACCAGATGGTTAGACATCCTGGGGGAGGGGCTATCTGGGAGGGGACCGTACCTGCTTAGCCTTCATGCACAGTCATTTAGCGAAACACACAGTGTTATTCGTTCCTATCCTTTTGAATAACTAATGCTTATCTGTTTTTCTTTTTTGTAGAATTAGCAACTGCTGTATGTCATGTCCTGTTCCCCTGATGAAGCCAATGTTTTGGCAAAACTAGTAGGGACAATTTGACCTACCTCCATTCACTATTGGTTGTATAGACACTGTTTTATGCTCCCTCAATTTATGTGTTTCCTATGAATTGTTTTTAATCAATTGTAATAAACTCAATTATTTTATACTATTTTGTATTGATGTATTTCTGGCACCGCAATAATCCCCATCTCTCTGCTCCCTATTGTACTTTACTATTGGGATGAGGTGCCTTATCTATTAAGGACATACCAACCACTATTCCTTCCTGAATTTTCTCACTGTTTGGCCTGCCGATGGCTGAGCAGTGTTTCCTGTCTGCGGTTCCCAGTTCTTCTATAGGTTTGTATACAACCAGCATGCTTGCTAGTGGTCCAGAGCAAGTCCCAGTACCCAGCCTTGGCAAAGAACAGGAAACTGCAAGCGAGAGAACCCTTTAGAGGCAGGTTGGCAGTGTTTATGTAGGAAGTATGGGATTGTATGCAAGACCTCATAGGGCAAATGACCCAAACAGTACCAACATAATAAAGGAATACAAAGAGAAGCTCTACAACTTATTTTCAAAGGAATAAATGACCAGTTAAACTTACCGGTAAGGGTGTTTCTGGGAAGTCTTCCAGGACGGCACCCTGACTGGTCCACCTGACAGGAAACACAATTAATCAAAAAGGTAAAACCCCCACCCCTCCCTGTGCTCCTCAGTTGTGAAAAGTATTGACCCACACCAGTGCACGAGAGTGAAAAACAAACACCACAAAACTCTATACATTATGAATATACCTAAAAAGAGTGGGTGGGAAGTAGGCCTGCCGTCCTGGAAGACTTCCCAGAAACATTGTTACCGGTAAGTGTAACTGGTCATTTTCTCAAGTCGTCTTCCAGGACGGCACCCTGAGAGAAGAGCAAGTAGCTCAGGCCTACCTTAGGGCTAGACAACAGCTTGTAGGACCTTCCTACCAAACGCCAGATCCTGAGGAGACAGCAACTCCACTCTATAATGCCTCAGGAAGGTGTTCTGGCTTGTCCATGTAGTGGCTTTACATATTTTCTCCACCGAAGCTCCAGCCCTTTCTGCCCAAGAGGTCGCCAGAGATCGGGTGGAATGTGCCTTAAGGTCCCTCGGGACTGCCGTACCAGAGTGCTCATAGGCTAAAGAAATAGTATATTTAATCCTCCTTGCTATGGATGCTCTAGATGCTTGGTGGCTCTTCTTCTGGCCAAATAAATGGTGGCTCTTCTTCTGACCAAACAAACTAATAAATGGCTGGACCTTCTAAACTCTTTAACTTTTTCTAAATAAATTAACAGACAACGTCTGACATCTAGACAATAAAAAGAAATGTCCCTCTCATTCTGGGGATTGTTGCAAAAGGAAGGAAGCACAATTTCTTGAGTTCTATGGAACTTTGAGGCTACCTTCGGGAGGTACAGGGGGTCCTGCCTAAGTATAACCCTGTCATCAAGTAAACGAAAAAATGTCTCTTTTATTGAAAAAGCTTGAATGTCGCTTATCTTTCTGGCTGTTGTAATTGCCAGTAGGAAGGCCAACTTAAAAATTAGGAGTTTGAGGGGAATCTGATCTAACGGCTCAAATGGAGCTTTGGTTAGCCCCTCTAAAACCAAAGTACGGTCCCATGCTGGAAATCTAGACATCTGAACTGGGGACAACCTGTCTCTGACCGACAAGAACCTCTTGATCAGGGGGTCTAAAAAACAAAACAAGGCTGCAAACCTGTCTGTCCAAAAAACAGTACAAGGCTGCAACCTGTACCATAAGCGTCTTGGTTGCCAGTCCCTGATCCGCGCCATTCTGGAGAAAATCCAGGATGGCAGGGATCTCTTGTTGGGAAGTCCCTCTCGCCTGACACCAGTGTAAGAACACTCGCCAGGCCTTAGCGTAAATACGCCTTGTAACTGGCTTCCTAATTAGCAGAAGAGTATCAACTACTCTGTCGGAGAGGCCCTTCTCCCGCAGGTTCTGCCTTGCAAGAGCCAGGCCGTCAGCCAGAAGAAGCTGGGATCTGGTTGGCAGACTGGACCCTGAAGGTGAAGGTCCTGCCGAACAGGAAGATGCTGAGGCGGGGCTATGGACCAACTCCACAAGGTTGGAAACCAAGTTCTCTTGGGCCACCATGGAGCGATTAGAATCAGACTGCCCTCTGAGAGATACAACTTCTGTAGTACTCTCAGGATTAGACCAAAGAGGGAAAAGGCATAGGCCAATTGGAAGTTCCAAACTTGGGCCAATGCATCTATCCCCTAAAAAACCCCCTTCATGGGAGAGAGAAGAATCTCTTTACCCTTCTGTTCTTCCTGCGAGCGAAGAGATCGATCTCTGGATCGCTGAAATGCCGGCACACCAGGGAGAACACTTCGGGATTCAACTCCCATTCCCCCTGAAGAATCGGCTGTTGACTGAGATAGTTTGCTTCGATGTTAGTGTTCCCTTGTCCTCATCAACATGGGGACAAGGTGCTTTGGGGTGGGGGGGCTGCAGGGCGCCCTTGCTGCCCCAAAGCGCCCACCCCCCATGTTGAGGGCATGCGGCCTGGTACGGTTCAGGAGGGGGGTGCTCGCTTGTCCCCACCCCCTTTCCTGACCGGCCGGGCTGCGTGCTCAGGGTCTGGTATGGATTTTGGGGGGATCCCACGCTGTTTTTTTGGTGTAGGGGGTTCCCCTTAAAATCCATACCAGACCTAAGGGCCTGGTATGCCCCTGGAGGGGAACCCATGCCGGTTTTTTATTTAAAATTTGGCGCGGCGTTCCCCCTCATGATTCATACCAGACACCTGTCAGCAATGCTCATCAGGAAAGGAAAAAACACAGTTTTCACTTCCCGATGAACGAGCCAGCGCGAGATGTACAGTATCCTGTCGTCGAGAACCAAAATGATGGTATCGCGTTGGAAACACATTCTCGCGGTCAGGTACTGTAGCTCTAAGAAGGCCCTCCATGTCATCGGCTGAAAAATAATGCCTGCCAGACTTGGAGTCCTCTCCTTCTTCCTCATCCTGGCTGTCTACTAGACCCTCACCAGAAAATCCCTGATCAGGGGCCTCGGATTCTTCCTCCTCCTCGAAATCCTGAGAAAGTAGAGACCTTGGAGGTTCTGGCCACCTCTTAGATCCCCTGGATGAGGCAGAGCCCTCCTGGAAGGAGGAACCTTCCTTACTGGTATGAGGTTCTGGGTCCCTAGATTTGAGGGAGGTCTGAAAAGCTTTGAGTGTAGACAGCATCTCAGTTTGGACCGTAAGAAAGTCTCTCATAACCTGACATGTTTCCTTCCCTGTTAGCTTCTGAATACATTTAAAGCAAAAGGGTTTTGAATGGTCCAGGGATAATTTATTATTGCAATTCCTGCATCTTGTAGCATGGGTAGAGGATTTAACAGGACAGCTGTCAACCCCATGGGCAGTGGTGTCAAAAGGATACACAGGCACAAGGTTAGGGATGGCACTGTGTCACACAGAGGAAAGAGTCGGGGTACCCTCCCCATCAGAACTTCTGGCGGCCGGTCTGACTCACCCCCTGTGGTCTCCTCCATGGCCGTGGACCCTGTGGGTCTCTCCTCACGCTGCATGTGCTGGTGTCCGCTATGCAGATAGACCTCCGTCTGCCAAAACACCCAGGTGCACCGGAGAAGTGGGCGCTTGCTCCCCCGATCTTCTGTCTTTTATGTGCAAGAAGGACAGCGTCCCTTTCACAGACGCCACTGCCGCTGCCATTTTCCTGGAGACCGGAAGCGGAAATGACGTGGTCACTTCAGGCACTGGGGAGGAAATTATGTCATTCCTAAACCAGACACCGAGAAGATGGCACTGAGCACTCTCAGCTCAAATAAACGGCCTCCCCAGCGCAGACAGCCCGTGCGAGCCATGAGAAAAGTGGGTAGGCAAAATTGCTTACAGCCCATGCTAAAAGCACCAGGTCGCCTGCCCCCTCCCCAGCCTGTTTAAGCTGACAGATGGAGGGGGCTACTTAAGCACCCTGCTCACTAGCCCTGAGAAGGGCAAAGACAGAAGGATATCCAGGACTACTTTTCTGCACGGCACCCGCACAGGTAAGGAGGGGAGCAGGATAATGGCCCCTGAGGTTCTGGGTACACCACTGTACTCAGGGTCCTTCAGTCCTTAGGGGGGCTCTTCCCAATGCTGCCCCCCCTAAGGAAAGTGGATGGGGAAAACCCCCCAGGAAGGAAACAGAATTCCTACCAGACCCAGAGGCTTCCCAAGCTTGTGGCCTCGCTCCCAGGGGGAGACCACCAGCCCCAGGCTTCGGGTCCTAAAGAAAAAAAACTAACGGTTTTGCTGTGGGGAAACACAATCAAAAACTGAGGTGCACAGGGAGGGGCGGGGGTTTTAACCTCTTTGATTATGTTTCCTGTCAGGTGGACCAGTCATCTCTCAGGGTGCCTGAAAAAATTGATTCCATTTATTAAATGGGATTAATCAAGATTGCGGGGAATCAGAGCATTTACTAAAACCTCTAACATACTGTAAATCCACTTGACTAGCAATAAGGCAGTAAAAATACAGAAGACTTGGGCTACATTCACACAGGCCTGTAGCCGCTGTGCCAGTACATTTTAATGACAGGTCACCGACGGCCGCAGCTATCCGTGTCTTTTTGCACAGCCAACGATCAATGCAGATGATCACTGGCTGTGCAAAAAGCCACAGATAGTTTGGGCTGCCAGGGACCTGTCATTTAATAACACGGGCTCTTGGGCTTTGTCCCTACCTAAATGGCAGCTGCCATTTAGGTAGGGACAAAGGTAATATATTGCAGCTTACCAGTCCTTAAATGCACTGGCTGCATCAAGCTTCATTTCCCTTATCTTTATCTGATAATTTTGCCAGTAACACACTTCCGGTCCTACCCTGTTCTGGAGCCTATGCTAATGTGTCCGGGTGTCAGGAGGACACAAACCTGGGCACAGCTGTCAAAACCACGACTGTCCGGGTCATTCCCGTACAGATGGATACCCTACTACCCTGTTTCCCCGAAAATAAGACCTAGTGTGATTGTCGGTGATGGCTGCAATATAAACCCTACCCCCCAAATAAGCCCTACCCTGTTTCCCCATAAATAAGCCCTACCCTGAAAAGAAGACCTACAAGGACTTTAACTAGGGCTTATTTGGGGGGTAGGGTTTATATTGCAGCCATCACCGACAATCACACTAGGTCTTATTTTCGGGGAAACAGGGTAGTAGGGTATCCATCTGTACGGGAATGACCCGGACAGTCGAGGTTTTGACAGCTGTGCCCAGGTTTGTGTCCTCCTGACACCCAGACACATTAGCATAGGCTCCAGAACAGTCCCAGTCCCAGTGTGGGAAGTACCTGCAGCCCTGGTGTCACCAACACCATGCCTTCCTTCCCAACCCCCCAATGCGCTCTCTGAGTCCCGCCAGCAGCACTCCATCCACTCCTGTGGCTTCAGTTAAGAGTGCCTCCTCCCTCCCCATCACCACACCGCCTCTGTGCTAGAATAGATGCGCTCTCTCCTGGCTCTCCCGCCAGCATCAAAAAAATGCTGTGCGTCGCTAAAGTATTCAGGTTTGGCTTGAAGAAAAGGTGGCAACCTTAAGTCCTAGAATGTCAACACTCTCACTTACCCTTCTTTATTAGGCCAACTGAAACAGAACAGTACTATAGAACCCTGACCTTCTCCTGTTGTCTGTAACATAGAGGGATGTGGTTCTGTACTCAGGGAACAATGTAATTAATAACAAGACAGACAGATAGCTTATATGTTGGAGCATACAGTGCCTATATTAGTTTTTTTCAGGATTTTTTTTTTAATTTTCCCCTGCTGATCTTGCAGGTAAAAGACTGTCTCTCCTAGGGTGGCAATGCTCAGTCACTGCACTGTACCTATGGGCGTAGCTGTGTTACCCTAGGACAGAACTATAGAACATATCTCCCTCACCTCCATAAGGCCTTAAATACACTTTGCAGAGAGGTTGCTGGGGCACACCTATTCAGCTGAATGGGTTGCGTTTGGTACTGCTTGCCAAACACAATGGTAGGGATGATTTTTCTGGCTTATGTAGACCCTCCTCCACTGCCTTTGCAGCTTAAAGGGGAGTGATTGGGGTCAGTAAATCACCCCTCAACTGCAAGTGTAAACTAGGCCTAACATAGGAGGGAAGGGATCTGTAGCTCACAAGATTTCCGGCGAGATGAACAGGTATTTGTTAATTTAATAATTAAGATATTACATAATAAAGAGGAGCAGCAGCTTTGTGACAGCCCAAGCTGTGGGGTCACCACTGACAGCAGTACAGCAGCCGGGCCCACAGTGGGATTTCCTCTCGCTTCCTGTTGTAGCTATAGGACAGAAAGTGCAGACAAAAAAAGCTGACATGCGTTATAACCCTGCATTCCAAATGGAAATGAATGCGTTAGTTCTACTTCAAGAAAACCGTATGTAGCGGTAACCCCGTGAGTGCTGCTGAGTGATGTGGCCCACCTGTCAACCTCCCCAGCCCGGCATTCATTTCCAGACACTCCAAGACAATGAAAAGTCCATCAGCTTTGTTTTTTTGTATTTTATTGAGGGATTAGAACTTGGATGGGGTTAAGTAATTCATGGGATGCCCAGAAAGATTTGCATAGCTTGGGACAATTAAGATACTCTCCTCCAGCTCAACTCTTGCTGCAGACTATCTCTCCTCCCTCCAGCACAGCTCTTCAGGTACAGCTAGCACATGGTTAGGCCTGACACTGGTTTCAGCCAGGCCTCAGCAGAGATGCCCATTACAGGCAGGGACCGTGGGCCTCTATGGTGTAGCAACAGAAAGTTCTGATGCTAGCTGACCTCTTTGGTGGCTACTGCTCCCAGTCAGCCCTTTGCAGACCCTGACAGCCCTCCTGGCTCCAGCCGTCTGTCTTTACTGCCCATAATACCACAGTCCTCACTGGATCTACATCATCTCAGATTGCCTCCTCCCCATCCGCTCCAGTGTTCCTGACTGTGTGTCACTCACCAACACCTGGTGGATCCCTTCTGGAGACTTGCCCGGCAGTATTCCCCACTGTCCTCTCCTGCTCCTGTTCAGGACACCCTTTTGGTTGTATGGGGTTCCTGTTCAGCTCCGAGCCCTTGGCCCAAGGTCACCTCCCCCAGATTGGGGGGCTTCCTCAAAGGCTTCCCGACAGCCTAACACTCCATCTCCAGTTCTTGCACCCAAAAAACTCCTCTTCAGCTGGGCTGACCCTAGGTATTTAAGGAGGCCTGCCCCCTGCCAATCCACCTTGGGGATTGGTCAGGGCTCCTTAGAACACCCCAGACAGCTCCACCTTTCTTCCACTCCTTCCTTCTAGAAGCCTCTAGAAACAGAAGGGAGGTAACCGAAAGATGATGCTATCTGTGAGCCTACTTTGTGCCACTCCCAGACCCACAGATCAAAACAAACAGACCTGCCTAAATTTACCTGCTTTCTATAAAATCTCAATCTAGCACCTACACTAGTTAGAGGGTGCTACACGTCTACAGTAAAGTATGATACCATACATATTGAAAAGTAGATTTAGGGGTTATCTACACATACACTTTAATTAATTATGTTTTTTTCCCCTAAATCTATCAGGTACGTATAATGGAAAAGGGACATATTTTGCTGTTAAGTCTGATTATTCTTGCCAAGACAAATATTCAGCTCCAGACCAAGATGGATGCAAGCGTATCTTCCAGACTGCAGTAATTACAGGAAGATATTGTAAAGGAGACAAGTCCCTCCGGGAGCCGCCATATATCAATGAGCAGACCAAAGAACGACGCTATGATTCTGTTGTGGACGACATGCAAAAAATAACCTATTTTGTTGTATTTCACGATGACCATGCATATCCAGAATACCTGATCACTTTCAAACCCTGAGCACTGTAGATTATGAAGTGCCTGCACTGTTTAGCTTTACCTAGTCATCAATACAACATTGAGCAGAATTCAAAGCAAATCTATAAAGGGTGAAGGCAGAGATCACATATGTAGAAATACTGTATTACTTTCGGATATTGTTTTTTAATTGTTTTTCATGTATTGTACTAAAATAATGAACTCCAGATTATTTAAACAGAAACTTTAGACTGGAGGAGTTTACTGTGAATTAGCAGCTTTTGAAGTAGAATCACTGCCTATGCAACCTGTAAGCCAGCAATGAACACCTCAGTTGAAATGACCCATTTGACCCATTAGTACAAGGGCTAATACAATTATAAATAAATGTATAAATAAAAATAAAACAAATTTAAGGATTTTAAAAGATTGTACTTTTTAAACCACAGGAATGGACTGAGATAAAGGCTGCTGTGTCTGATGAAGGAAAATGTGGTAACCATTATATGATCCCCAATGGTAATTGCTCATGTTACAAGGACCCTCTATTGAACCCCAGGCTTTTCCTTTTTTCGGGGGATCGGTTTATTTACTGTGGATCCCTACCTGGATAAATCAGGCAGGGCAGTACAACTGACACTTTTTTTTTTATTTGGGATATTGTTGAAAATTTTCCTTAGAAGTGAGGCTTCTGAAATACTCCTGTGTATATAAAATTTGTGGCGTAATCAACTCAGTAATCTTAATATGACTACATCAAAATGACATATATCCAAATCAAAAATTGACATTAAAAATCACACAACTTGTGTAAAACCTACATAGTATATAAAAAAAATATATTATATACACACACAGTATCTCACAAAAGTGAGTACACACCTCACATTTTTGTAAATATTTTATTATATCTTTTCATGTGACAAAACTGAAAAAATGACACTTTGCTACAATGTAAAGTAGTGAGAGCGATAACACCAAATTTAATACACCTGCTCCCCATTCACACCTGAGACCTTGTAACACTAACGAGTCACATGACATCAGGGAGGGAAAATGTCTAATTGGGCCCAATTTGGACATTTTCACTTAGGGTCGGTTCACACTGAGGCAGCACGACTTACAGCGCGACTGCCTCAGGCGACCCAGGACACGACTCAGCGGCGACTTGCAAAACGACTTCTGTATAGAAGTCAATGCAAGTCGCCCCCAAAGTCGTACAGGAACCTTTTTCTAAGTCGGAGCGACTTGCGTTGCTCCGATTAGAACGGTTCCATTGCAGAGAACGGGACGCTACTTGTCAGGCAACTAGGTTGCCTGACAAGTCGTCCCCGTGTGAACCGAGGCTTAAGGGTGTACTCACTTTTGTTGCCAGCGGTTTAGACATTAATGGCTGTGTGTTGTGTTATTTTGAGGGGACAGCAAATTTACACTGTTATACAAGCTGTACACTCACTACTTTACATTGTAGCAAAGTGTCATTTCTTCAGTGTTGTCCCATGAAAAGATATAGAAAAATATTTACAAAAATGTGAGGGGTGTATTCACTTTTGTGAGGTACTGTATATAAACATTTTTCAAAATTGTCAGTCCCAACAATAGGGAATGCACCGCTGTGTGCACTGAAAAGAAGTGACCGTTCCAATATTATCTTCCACTGTGTTCGGTGCCCACCACTTCAGACCATGAGAAACAAAATTCTCTGGTCTGATGAAACAAAGATTGAACTCTTTGGCCTTAATGGGGAGCGTCATGTCTGGAGAAAACCAGTCACCTGGCCAATACCATCCCTACAGTGAAGCATGGTGGTGGCAGAGATGTTTTTCAGCGGCAGGAACTGGGAGACTAGTCAGGATCGAGGGAAAGATGACTGCAGCAATGTACGGAGACATCCTTGGTGAAAACCTGTTCCAGAGCGCTCTGGACCTCAGACTGGAGTGAAGGTTCATCTTCCAACAGGACCACAACCCTAAGCACTCAGCCAAAATAAAAAAAAAGTGGCTATGGGACAACTCTATGAATGTCCTTGAGTGGCCTAGCCAGAGCCTAGACTTGAACCCGATTGAACATCTCTGGAGAGATCTGAAAATGGCTGTCCACTGAAGCTCCCCGTCCAACCTGATGGAGCTTGACAGGTCCTGCAAAGAAGAATGGGATAAACTGCCCAAAAATAGGTGTTAGTATTAGTGCCCATCAATTCTGCCTATCAGTACCACCTATCAGTGCTCATTAATGCTGCCTAACAGCATCCATCAGTGCCACCTATCAGTACTCTTCAATTCTGCCCATCAAAGCCCATCAATACTGCCTGAGTTCTGCCTATCAGTATTCGTAAGTGCCCATCAGTACCACCTATCAGTGCCCATCAATGCCACCTATCAGTGCACATTAGTGCCTCCTATCAGTGCTGCCTATCAGTGCTCATCAATGTGGCCTATCAGTGCCTCCTATCAGTGCCCATCAGTGCCTCCCATCAGTGCCCATAAATGCCTCCTATCAGTGTCCATCAGTGCCTTCTATCAGTGCCCATCAGTGCCTTCTATCAGTGTCCATCAGTGCCGTCTATCAGTGCCCATCAGTGCCTTCTATCAGTGCTCATCAGTGCCGTCTATCAGTGCTCATCAGTGCCTTCTATCAGTGCCCATCAGTGCCTTCTATCAGTGCTCATCAATGCCGTCTATCAGTGCCCATCAGTGCCTTCTATCAGTGCCGTCTATCAGTGCTCATCAGTGCCTTCTATCTGTGCTCATCAGTGCCTTCTATCAGTGCTTTCTATCAGTGCCCATCAGTGCCTTCTATCAGTGCCCATCAGTGCCTTCTATCAGTGCTCATCAGTGCCGTCTATCTGTGCCCATCAGTGCCTTCTATCAGTGCCTTTTATCAGTGCTCATCAATGCCTTCTATCAGTGCTCATCAGTGCCGTCTATCAGTGCTCATCAGTGCCTTCTATCAGTGCTCATCAGTGCCCAACAGTGCCTTCTATTAGTGCTCATCAGTGCTCATCAGTGCCTTCTATCAGTGCTCATCAGTGCCGTCTATCAGTGCTCATCAGTGCCTTCTATCAGTGCCTTTTATCAGTGCTCATCAGTCCCTTATATCAGTGCTCATCAGTGCCTTCTATCAGTGCTCATCAGTGAATGCTATTAGATTCCTTCAGTACCGGACAGCACGGCTCTGAGCGGAGATCATGTGTCATAGAACAATAGCACAGATACACCGGCGGCGGTATTAATGTTCTATTTGTCGGTCCTCTCTGGCACAGATGAGAGAGGACACACAGCTGATCTCACGGCTCCCCCTTCTCCCCCCTCCCCTCTCCTGTGTGCTCCAGGGGAGATGTGAGCTCCTTAGCTTCACACTTGACTGCCCGCGGAGCACACAGGAGAGGGGAGGGGGAGAAGGGGGAGCCGTGAGATCAGCTGTGTGTCCTCCTCTCATCTGTGCCAGAGAGGACCGACAAATAGAACATTAATGCCGCCGGTGTATCTGTGCTATTGTTCTATGACACACGATCTCTGCTCAGAGCGTGTGTGAAGACCCCGCTGCCCCCCCCCCCCCACAGTGGCGGAATGCCGGGCCCTGTCGCAACTGCGACCCCGGTAATTCCGCCACTGGACCAAAGGCTGTGAATACTTACGTATATGTGATTTTTTTTCGTTTTTATTTTTAATAAATTTGCAAAGATTTCAAACAAACTTCTTTCATGTTGTCATTATAGGGTATTGTTTGTAGAATTTTGAGATAGATAGATAGCTAAGATAGATAGCTAGCTTAGATAGATAGATAGATAGATAGATAGATAGATAGATAGATAGATAGATAGATAGATAGATAGATAGATAGATAGATAGATAGATAGCTTAGATAGATAGATAGATAGATAGATAGATAGATAGATAGATAGATAGATAGATAGATAGATAGATAGATAGATAGATAGATAGATAGATAGATAGATAGATAGGATAGATAGATAGATAGATAGATAGATAGATAGATAGATAGATAGATAGATAGATAGATAGATAGATAGATAGATAGATAGCATAGATAGCTAGCATAGATAGATAGATAGCTAGCATAGATAGATAGATAGATAGATAGATAGATAGATAGATAGATAGATAGATAGATAGATTAGATAGATAGATAGATAGATAGATAGATAGATAGATAGATAGATAGATAGATAGATAGATAGATAGATAGATAGATAGATAGATAGATAGCTTAGATAGATAGATAGATAGATAGATAGATAGCTTAGATAGATAGATAGATAGATAGATAGATAGATAGATAGATAGATAGATAGATAGATAGATAGATAGATAGATAGATAGATAGATAGATAGATAGATAGATAGCTTAGATAGATAGATAGATAGATAGATAGATAGATAGATAGATAGATAGATAGATAGATAGATAGATAGATAGATAGATAGATAGATAGATAGATAGATAGATAGATAGATAGATAGATAGATAGATAGATAGATAGATTAGATAGATAGATAGATAGATAGATAGATAGATAGATAGATAGATAGATAGATAGATAGATAGATAGATAGATAGCTTAGATAGATAGATAGATAGATAGATAGATAGATAGATAGATAGATAGATAGATAGATAGATAGATAGATAGATAGATAGATAGATAGCTTAGATAGATAGATAGATAGATAGATAGATAGATAGATAGATAGATAGATAGATAGATAGCATAGATAGATAGATAGATAGATAGATAGCATAGATAGATAGATAGATAGATAGCATAGATAGATAGATAGATAGATAGATAGATAGATAGATAGATAGATAGATAGATAGATAGATAGATAGATAGATAGATAGATAGATAGCTTAGATAGATAGATAGCTTAGATAGATAGATAGATAGATAGATAGATAGATAGATAGATAGATAGATAGCATAGATAGATAGAATAGATAGATAGAATAGATAGATAGATAGATAGATAGATAGATAGATAGATAGATAGATAGATAGATAGATAGATAGATAGCATAGATAGATAAATAGCTAGCATAGATAGATAGATAGATAGATAGATAGATAGATAGATAGATAGATAGATAGATAGATAGATAGATAGCATAGATAGATAGCATAGATAGATAGATAGATAGATAGATAGATAGATAGATAGATAGATAGATAGATAGCTTAGATAGATAGATAGCTAGGATAGATAGATAGATAGCTAGGATAGATAGATAGATAGATAGATAGATAGATAGATAGATAGATAGATAGATAGATAGCATAGATAGCTAGCATAGATAGATAGATAGCTAGCATAGATAGATAGATAGATAGCATAGATAGATAGATAGATAGATAGATAGATAGATAGATAGATAGATAGATAGATAGATAGATAGATAGATAGATAGATAGATAGATAGCTTAGATAGATAGATAGATAGATAGCTTAGATAGATAGATAGATAGATAGATAGATAGATAGATAGATAGATAGATAGATAGATAGATAGATAGATAGATAGATAGCTTAGATAGATAGATAGATAGATAGATAGATAGATAGATAGATAGATAGATAGATAGATAGATAGATAGATAGATAGATAGATAGATAGATAGATTAGATAGATAGATAGATAGATAGATAGATAGATAGATAGATAGATAGATAGATAGATAGATAGATAGATAGATAGATAGATAGATAGATAGATAGATAGCATAGATAGATAGATAGATAGATAGATAGATAGATAGATAGATAGATAGATAGATAGATAGATAGATAGATAGATAGATAGATAGCATAGATAGATAGATAGATAGCATAGATAGATAGCATAGATAGATAGATAGATAGATAGATAGATAGATAGATAGATAGATAGATAGATAGATAGATAGATAGATAGATAGATAGATAGCTTAGATAGATAGATAGATAGATAGATAGATAGATAGATAGATAGATAGATAGATAGATAGATAGATAGATAGATAGATAGATAGCATAGATAGATAGAATAGATAGATAGATAGATAGATAGATAGATAGATAGATAGATAGATAGATAGATAGATAGCATAGATAGATAAATAGCTAGCATAGATAGATAGATAGATAGATAGATAGATAGATAGATAGATAGATAGATAGATAGATAGATAGATAGATAGATAGATAGATAGATAGCTTAGATAGATAGATAGATAGATAGATAGATAGATAGATAGATAGATAGATAGATAGATAGATAGATAGATAGATAGATAGATAGATAGATAGATAGATAGATAGATAGATAGATAGCTTAGATAGATAGATAGCTAGGATAGATAGATAGATAGCTAGGA